>CM055956.1:92555290-92760152 GCA_029490685.1 Schizonepeta tenuifolia
ATAATTAATTATGAATTTAAAAACACCATTGAAATTGAAATAAAATAAGAACACAATAATATATCACAGTTAAATTTCATATTCATTTTCACACATTTCGAATCTGATTACTTTTTGATAATTATTATTCCTTTTATATTTGTAGAATTAGTTTTATAGTATTCCATTAAGTTTTGAAAAATAGCCCATCACGAATATTCGAATAATCTTAGTGAGGGAAGGTCATATTTGACAATTGGGCAAATCCTTGTCCGTGTTGAATTCAATTTCAGGAATATTTCAAGTATTTGGGCCTCCACAACTCTATAAATATGCCGCCCTCTCTCGTTCTATGTTTCTTGAAAGGTGCAAGGAAAGTCCTCCAGACTTCAGCCGCTTTCTCTCTCTACCAAATTCAGCCGCTTTCTCTCTCTAAGAACAGATTCTCCCAAGCATGACACAAAAAGCAAACTCAAGCAAAACAGTCAAATTCCTCTACAGCTACGGCGGCAAAATAGTCCCCCGCCCTACCGACGGCAAGCTCCGCTACGCCGGCGGACTCACCCGCGTTCTCGCCGTCGATCGTTCCATTTCATGCTCAGGTAATCAATGTGATGCCTTTCTTTTCATTAATGATTTTGATTTCCTTTAATCGTTTACTCCTTTTTATTCTTCAAATTTTGAATTTTGCCCTAATTTTTGTACAGAACTATTAGTGAAATTTGTTGAAGCGTGCGGATCTTCAATGATTTTGAAGTGCAAATTACCAACGGAAGATCTGGATGTGTTAATTACAATCAAAACCGATGAAGAACTTCGTATCGTAATCAAAGAGTACGAGAGAGTTGCGCCGGAGTCGCAGATCAGAGCCGTTTTGTTCCCGGCGAAGCCATTGAAGAAAATCACGCCGCCGTCGTCTCCTGCTGCTTTGTTCGCGACGAAATCGGTGAAGAAAATCACGCCGCCGTCGTCTCCTGTGTCGTGTTTCGATTTCCCCTCCATTTCAAAACCCTATGTGGCGGCTGCGAAAGTTCCGCACTATCAGAGAGCGCCGCCGTATCCGGCCACGCCTCGGTATGCACCTTCTGTCCTCGGATACCCTGTCGTCGGATATCCCGTCGCCGGCGCCGCAAGAAACCACTGCTATGAAGCGAGTTCGAGGCATCTCTACAATGCGCCGCGCCGGATTTATACTCATTAGTTGTTGGAAACAAGAGAGGAAAAAAAGAAGTTGTTTCTATTTTTTCTTGATGTGCTTCTTTCTTTTCTTCCTAATGAACATATACGATGACGAAAAAAACAGTTATTTACACATAAATATAACGATTTTCTGGAGAAATATTTCGACTCAGATATTTGTGCTCAATTCCGATTCCGGTGTGAAAATTAAACCGTCTTTGCAATCAGACGCCGTAATCGTTATTCCGGCGTTAGTTTCTGCGTCCCACCCTCCCGCCGTTGCATCTGTCGTGCACGCGATTGTTGTTACTACCGATTGCAGGTATGCGCGTGGCTTTCACGCTATGCTTTTTCCGCGAACCTAACGGCTAAAATTTGGGAAAAAAATATCCCATTATTTATTACGTAAATCAATATTGACTGCACCTTAGTTTGTTTTAATTTCTGTATTTATTTATATAATTTTATCGTTTTTCTTAATTTGCTTCATTGACTGGTTTTATTTATTAATTGCTATTTGCAGATTCTCTTTGGAAGGAAGCAAGGGACTAAAAATTTGGACTGATTGCCGACATCATCACCTCGCCCTTAATAGTTGATACCATGTTTAATTTTGAAGTAATATCAACAATAAGGACAATAGTAGGGGAACTAACCAATTTTTTGATTTTTCTAAAGAATGAACTTATTGGGTCATTTTATGTGGAGGAGAAAATTGTATAATATAGGTAGGCATAATAAATAGGGTTGATTTGAAAATAGGGACGTGAAGAGTTAGGCAACTTGGCCAACTAGAATTTTGAAAGAAAATGCACAAGTGGAGGGGAGGGGAGGGGAGGGGAGGATAGGATATATTATTGTGATTTTACGTGTTATTTACGTGTGTGTAGTATGACAGAATTATAGAAGGCGTTGGGTTGGAACCTAATAGGATCACATTAAGAATAACCTTTGTTGATACCTAGCCTTATGAGGGTAGTGAACGGACATTTTTCACGATCTAATAATAACGAGTTAAAATATTTCGGATCTAATCATTTAAATTCTTATTCAAAATTTATGAGGGTCGTGAACGGATATTTTTCTCGATCTAAGTTAAAATATTTCGGATTTAATCATTTAAATTCTTATTCAAAATTTTATGAGATGAGTAACACCACACATCACACCAACCTGAAAAACCAGAAAATTGTAGGAGTTTTCACCATATAGTATTAAGCCAAGTAGAGAAAAGACTCCACAAAAGACGTCTTGCATAGCTGTAGGTCTACACTGGAAGCTCGAATAGTCCCATCCAGGCTTTGTGAGCCAAGACAATGTAGTCATATGTTCTTTCAAAGCATTGAACGCTGTTTGGCACTCTTCCGTTCATTCAAACTTGTTAGCTTTCCTCAAGATTTTGAAGAAAGGTAAGCTCTTCTCTGCTGAACGAGAAATAAACCAGCTCAGTGCAGTAATCTTGCCATTAAGTTTTTGAATTTCATTCAAGTTACGGGGAGTTTGCATGTCTTGCACCGCGACAACCTTCACCGGATTCACTTCAATACCCCTGGGTGTGACAACATAACCCAGAAACTTTCCAGATTGCACTCCAAAAGCACACTTAGCAGGATTCAATTGAATGTCATTACTCCTGATTATTCCAAAGACTTCTTCCAAATCAATTGCGTGATCAATGACTTTAAAACTCTTGACTAGCACGTCATCCACGTAAACTTCCATGATTCTTCCAATTTGCTCCCGGAAAATCAAATCCACCATTCTCTGGTACGTTGCCCCTGCATTCTTTAAACCGAAGGGCATTTTCTTGAAGCCAAATGTTCCTACTCCAACGATGAAGCAAGCTTTCCGAACATCTCTTAGATTCATCAAGATTTTGTGATATCCTTGATAGGCATCCATCATGATAGCAATTCACATCCAAAAGTGAAATCTACCAATTGATCAATTGTGGGTAGGGGATAGTGATCTTTCGGGCATGCTTTATTCAAATCCCAGAAGTCTATGCACATTATCCACTCCCCTCCCTTTGGGTACCATGATTGCGTTGGCAATCCATTCGGGCTACTGCACTATCACAATATGCCAAACTTTGAGCAATTTTTCCACTTCAACCATGATAATCTTGTCTTTCTCCGGTTCAAACCTCCTCAACTTTTGCTTGACAGGGCAGACAGCTGGATCCACATTCAAATGATGCATAACAATTTTAGGATCAATGCCCTTTAAGTCATCTGTGCTGAAAGCAAACAAATCAGCGTTCCTTCGTAGGCAAGCTATCACTGCCTCAGAATCCGCATGTGCCATCTGAGTTCCTATTCGAGTAGTATAACCTTGCTTATTGGGGTAAAGTTCCACTGGCATAAGTTCCTCTCCGGGAGACATTTGCATATTTGGGTGTGTTTCTTTCATTTCCATCTGCTTCATCTTTTTTCCAGTGGAGTCTCTCAGTCCTTCATTGGGTCGCTTGGCAGCCTTACCAGACACCTTGACTTCTTTAACGTAACATGCTCTGGAAGCATCTTGTTCTCCAGCCAATTCTCCCACTCTATCTTTCACAAGGAACTTTATCTTTATATGGAAAGTGGACACTACTGCCTCGAATTCATTAAAGGCAGGCCTAAAAACATTGTAAGATGATGTTGTATCGACCACCAAGAATTTTATCATGCGCACTTTCCTCAAAGGGAACTCTCTCATTGCCATGGGCAATAAAGCTAATTCTCAAGGATGAATAGCTCCTCCCGCAAATCCATACAGGGGAGGTTTCGATGGGCTGCAAATTAGTGTTTAACTTTATGCTTTCGAAGTAATGGCCGAATATTACATTCGCCGAACTTCCTGTGTCCACAAGTACTCTGGAGACATAGTAACCACCAATGTCCATGGTGACCACCAAAGCATCATCATGTGGTCGTAGAACAATAAGCTCATCTTCATTGCTGAATTGTATCAAGGGGTAGTTTCTCACATTCCTTATTTGTGCACTCGTTCCACTGCGTGCATATCTGGAACTCTGGCGAAGACCTTTCTTGTGCTGTTGGAATCTCCTTCTGAAGGTCCACCTACTATCATGTGGATGTGTCATTTTTTCTAGGAGGGTTCCTCTCTTTTCGGAGATCTAGGATGCTCATAATCCTTCTTCAGTGACCGAGGGCATTGGTACTCTTTCCTGTCATTCTTCTTCCTTTTGTAACCACGTTCCTTCTTCACAAATTCCCCTAGTTTGCCATCTTTTACCAATCGTTCTATGGCATCCTTCAAATGTCGACATTGATTTATTTTGTGACCAAACTCGTTATGGTACTCACAATAGGGACCCACTCTGGATTTTGAGGTTCCCTCCGATAGCTTTGAGGTAGAGAAAACCCTATCTGCTGCCTGGACAATATTGCAAAGAGCTTAGCGGGTGCCACCATGAGAGGAGTGTAAGTGTAATTGTCTTTATCAAATCTTTCCTTTCTTGGAAAATTACGGGATTCTTTTCTTTTATCATTCTTTTCCTTCTTTTCTTCTACCTCACGGGGAGTCATTTCTAGGATAGGCAAGGATGCTTCCTGGCGAGGGCGGATGGTTCGATCTTCTTCCTTCTTCATCCCCCTGGCCTCTTCCAAGTTTACAAACCTGTTAGCTCTAGCTAAGAGATCTTTAAATGAAGTGCATGTCTTCTTGGCCAAAGAACTAAAGAAGTCTCCATCACACAAGCTTTGTGTTAAGGCATGCAACTTTACCTCCGAGATAGCAGTGGGAACTTCCTAGGCGGCAGAGTTGAACCTTCGAAGATAATCTCTGAGGCTTTCATAGGAACCTTGCCTCAGAGACATCAAATATACGGAAGTGCGAGTCTGTCTTTGTGCACTTGTGAATTGATGTCGGAAAAGGTTGCTGAAGTCAGTAAAAGTTCGTATGCATGCCGAATTTAACTGACTAAACTATCTTTGCGCTGATTTAGTGAGAGTTGTGAGGAAGACTTTACACTTAACTCCATCGGTATAGTGGTGGAGGGTAGAACTGTTCTCGAAACTTATGAGGTGTTCCATAGGATCCGTAGCTCCATAATATTGCTCTCGTATCCCTCTGAAATTCATGGGCAAGGTTTCCTGCAGTATTGCATCACTGAAAGAAGAACCTATTTCATCAAAATCGTTTGAATCAGGCTTCAATAAGTGCCTCTTCATCTCTTTCATTTCCTTTCTTAAAGCAGCCACCTCTGTACCGGTGGCAGATGCCGATTTGGAATAAGGCTGATAGGAAGCAGACTGATCTTCTTCATCAGGTCTGGCTGCCGAGGTAGCTTCCAACCATTCTTTTCTGTTCATGCGACCCTTCTCGAGAATGTAGAGCACTCTTGATCTCGGGCCATATCCAGAAGGTTGCCCCTCATGAAAGGGGAACCTTCTCTCATCGGAATGTTCTCTTTGTTCTTGACTAGGATTTTCTGAAATTGTCTCTAGGCGTTCTCTCTGGCGTTTTTCATTTTCTCGCAACAATCTTTTCAGTAGTTGACGTATTTGAGTCGGATCCAAACCAAACATGTGCTCTGTGTTTGAGGATGAGACAACCATGCCGGGTTGAGTAACCTGACTAGGTCGAATCTGCGGGAGTGCTGATAACCCCAACTCTTCTCTGAGAGTTAAAGGTCTTTGGTAGCTTCCTCGTCTGACCCCAGTTGCAGAAGGAGGGCCTCCCAGGGTCGTTTGGCTATGTGGTGTAATAGATTCTTCGAATTCCTACCCCAGATCTCGGGGAGGAGTTGTCATTGTCTATAACATTCGAGGGATAACTTTAGCTCTTCATTTTGCCTTTTCATGGCTCGAGCAGATAATAGGTAGCCAAATAACATCCCATAATATCCATGCAAATATACAATCAAATATATCCATCGAAATCATGTGTTGCTAGCAAATAATCATGCTTCATCATACTTTAGGGTCAGATTTTTCTTGACAACAAACAATCATGGTCATATTTTTCTTGACAGCAAATAATCATGCTTTGATATGCTTCAATATACTTCGATATGCTCCGATATACTTCGATATGTATGTATGTAAGAAATATTTCCATATTCATGCTTATTCATGGGTATATCCATACGGAATTCATTATATATGCAGATATGGGTTTGAGAAAAGCGAGTTCATGCATATATCGATCTTGATGCTCAAGATATTTTTGGAAGAAAACGATAAAGCGGATCTCACGCCTTAGTTTTGAATTTCCCACAGACGACGCCAGTTGATGGGGTCGAGATTTGTAATCCTCGAACACACAAGTGTTCAAGAATCGTAAACACATAATGAGTATCTTGTGTCGATGACATTATGTTGAGAAGAGCTTCTCCATATGGATTTAATCCTTGAATTCTGACCTACAAAGCGTAACGCCGGGTTATGTGCCGGCATCGCATCTCCGACGATCAAGTCAGTGTGTATTCAACACTAAACTAGAGAGAAAATCAACGAGTTCTATCGTATATCAGAGGTAAATGAACGTGATTCCTGCTGTTGTGTAGTAAAATCTGTATATAAACTTGTGATGATAAGGGTATTTTAGTCATTTCAGGGAGACTTGGGAAGTCTCCAAGCCGACTCAGGTAGGGAAAACTTCCCTACTTTAGTTGATGTGATAGGTCGGTACCGACGTCTATCTGACATATTTATACCTCGAGAAGACAAATCCGTACTGTACTTTAGACCAACTGTCGATAAAGTACAAGTGGGGAAGATTACCGCAAGGCAATCTTCCTTAAGAGTAAGATTCCATGATCCAGAGCATATTTCTCCCGCTACTACAAGCATTAGGGCAAGGTTGTCATTCGAGTAGGGGAATACTGACAGTATTAACGGGAGGTTGCCTTCTGGAAACCATGCTATACCGAAGGTGTCCCATCACTTAGAATCATTGGTCTCAACTCTGGCGCCTTAAAATCTATCTCAAGATAGTGCATCTCATGTGGCAAGCTTGTAATAATGGCCTACCTAATCTCTCCAACTTGGTGCATCGAGGTATGAATATAGACCCTATTTGCAGGTTATGTGGTGAAGGTGTGGAAACACAAGATCATTTACTCATTCATTGTCCAGTGTCCACAAAAATATGGTATACATGTGCTTTGCGAATCAACGATATCGCATCAATAGGTTCTATTCTCAATGACAAAATATCATGTGGAGTATGTCGAGCTAATTGAAGAGAAATATTTGGTGTGCTAGGAATAAAAAATATTTTGAAGTAGGAAATTGGGAAGTGAAAAGTATACTTGATATGATTAAGAAAAATTGGGATGAGATGGATATACTCAGACAAAAGTGTAGGTAGTCTCATACGCAACAGATTGAAGAGTCGAGTGTTATCGAGATTGAGCCTGAATCAATTATCTTAGAGACAGATGTGGCGGTGCTTTCTCTGACAAAAATAGGAATGAAATTCTTTCTTAAACAATTTGATGGCTCTTTTATTTTGTCAGCAAAGCATGTGATGACTGTGTCGGGCAGTAGTACACACTACTTGAAGGCCTAGCGATGAAGCATGCATGCCATGTCTATGATTATAGAACGTAATTTGCTCAGGTGGTGGTGAAAAGTGATAGCCTTAATTTGATTTGAACACTCAATAACACTAATTTAGTGGGAGAATTTGAGGCAGAAGACATAAAGTTGTTGACAGATTAAATGAATGGTATCAAATTTATACATCAAAAGAGGAGTGATAATAAAATAGCTCATGCTATGGCAAGAGGGCTTATTGGAATTTTTGAAAACTTTATGCCATCACATATAGTAAAATATGATGTAAAATTATTTTGTTAGTGGAATGAAAGTTAATGTACCCTAATAAAAATTATAACGCTAAGTGTAAACTTGACGTAGCATATATATTGGGCCGAGCCATAGGGAAAATAATAATAGAGGGGATGAAATAGTGAGCCCAACCCAAATAGAAGAAATCAAACATCAACTCTTCAAATTCATCCTTCCTTAATCGCAGGCGGCGGCAGCAGCAACGGCTCTAACGTTTGATCTGATTGTTTCCATAATCGAAACCCCGTGTTGGGAAATTTATGTAAAGTTTTGATTGATTCCAAAACCAACTGACCCCAACCGAGTAGATGTTGCCAGATCCTAATGTTAGTAGTTAGGCTCGCTGTTTGAGCAATGTTGAGATTTTATCTTTACAGGTCTCCAGCTGAAGACGGCAACATGGCGTTACTCGGATAGAACATCAGTTGTAAGAAAGACAACTGAGCGTTCAAAGGGGAAGATGTAAGAGAACATTAGATGGAAGAAAGTCATCTGAGCGTTCGAGCCGACTGATCAGATTCAGAACACAAGAAAGACAACTGAGCGTTCAAGAGATAGAACATCAGTTACGAGAAAGACAACTGAGTGTTCAAGATAGAACATCAGTTGCAGGACTCGAACTGATAAGATCGACAACATGAAATTCAAGGCAGCTGAGAGTTCAACTGTTCCAATTCAGACAGAAGGTCAGATGAAGATAGCAATCAGATGGAACATCAGCTGAAGACCACTCAGATGAAGACCAAAACTTCTCAACCGACTAAACAAGGTTGAAAGTCAAAGGTTGAAGATTTGAATTTCAATAAGGAAGTCACGCGAAGGTTTGACTCTCTGTCATTACCTCATTTGGCCCAACACAAGGCTGTCTCAGATGGAAAGTAGAAGTTCACAGTTGCCAAATCCGGAAAGTCTGCAGAGATGAGAGACAAGTCATCGCTTTCACAAGAACAGAGATCAACGGCTCTTCCAACGGCTAGTTGATTCTCTCCGCCTATAGATAGAGGCCTTCATTCATTCACCAAGACCAACAAGAGCATGAGATAGACAAATGCAAAGAGTTAGACGAGCGAACATCACCAGTTGAGAGTTCATATCGCAAACGAGCTAAACTGAATTCAATCTCTAAGAACATCACTAGTTGAGAGTTCATAGAGTGTTAGATTCTGTCTTTGTGTTTTTGATCTATCCTGAGAACATCACTAGCTGAGAGTTCATAGCTTAGATCCTAGCTCACTTCTTGTTCGAGCTATTAGTTGGAAACCCACCCTTTCACACATCCCCTCAAAAGGATTGTTAGGACCATACTCTTCCCGAAATTGAGTAGATAGGTTGATAAGTACCCGTAAACTTATCTGTAAGGTTGATAAGTACCCGTAAACTTATCTTAACGGTTGCAAAGCCCGCGTAAGCTTTGTGGTAGAAGTCCTAAAGAAATTGGACCGAGTTGTGTGGACTCACAACTCCCCTTGGACGTAGGAGTTCTCTTCCAACCACGTAAATCTTTGTGTGCTTGTGTTTATTATTCAGTTATTTATTGCATATTCAACTGACCAACTAACCAGCACTCAAACTGCATTCTTACATTCTCAACTGATTTGGTTATTGACCGACCTTGCCTATCTGAGCGTGAGTAATATTTTACGAGTTGTTATTTCCACCACATTCCGCACAACACTACACTTCCAGCTGAGTATCCTTACTCAGTTGAGATTCCAGTTGAGTCCTTTTACTCGGTTGTGATAATTTTTAGGGGGTTATTTTTAAATTTCTTGATTGGTGTATTCCCCCCCCCATACACCAGAACTCGTATCGGGATCATCAAGTGGTATCGCCAGTCGGCCGGACATATCTTACGCGGTTGGAGTGTGTGCTCGGTTCCAAGTTCAGCCAAGGGAAGCACACATGTTGGCAGCAAAGAACATCATTAAGTATCTGAAGGGCACTGTTAATGTTGGGTTGTGGTACCCAGCTGACGACAATATCCAACTATCCGGATACTCCGATGCGGATCTAGCCGGAGATCGGTTGGACAAGAAGTCCACTTCTGGACACTGTCAGTTCATGGGAAGCAAGTTAGTTTCATGGTTCTCCAAGAAACAAGCATGTGTTGCCACCTCTACAACCGAGTCAGAGTACATGGCTGCAGGCAGTTGTTGCATGCAAGTGTTGTGGCTCAAGCAACAACTGAGAGATTATGAAGTCGCAACTAGACAGGTTCCCATTCATTGTGATAGCTCAAGTGTCATTGCTATCTCTTTGAATCCTGTTCACCATTCTCGGACGAAGCACATCGACATCCGACATCATTTTATCCGAGATCATATTGAGAAGAAGGACGTATCCATGGAGAAAATTCCAACTGAGATTCAGAGAGCTGATATCTTCACCAAACCTCTAGCCGAAGCGTGGTTCAAGATGTTATGTGATCTCCTTGGATTGTTGGATCCATCAGACGAGGAACCAGCTGAGGTGAAGAGATAGATATCCATCTGAGGGGGAAGCTCAGATGAAGGGGGAATCTCAGATGCGGATCGCCAACCGAAGACATCAGACGTCAGTTGAACAGACGAACTCTAGTCAGCTGATGGAATGCCGTAACATTGGATCAGACGTCAGCTGAACAGACGAACTCGAGTCAGCTGATTCCGACATCAGCTGGCAGGTGAACACATCTGATTCCGACATCAGCTGGCAGGTGAACACAGCTGATTCCGACATCAGCTGGCAGGTAACATTTATGGCTGAAGGTGTTTGTGTCTTAAATGAGAATGTTTGAAATAAATTCAAACATTCCTGAGCATGTCAGTTAGACTAAAATAGCCATCATAGCGCATTTAATGTAAAGTGTGGTTGAACATCAATAGCCTACTTTATAGTGCGACTAGGCTGACATGAAAAACAGTTCACCTTCTCACGCGCTGGTTGGAACTCGGATTGTGACGTCAAGTCAAAGCTAGTCAACAGTCGCGAGATCTCAGTCGTTGATGGATTCACGCCATTCAACCCTAGCCGTCGATTTCAACCGAGCCACTAACCTATAAAAGGCGGAAAATCAGGAAGTAATCTCTTACCTTCTACATTTGTGATTATCTACAGTAACTGTTCATTTTCGTCTCTGATTTGTCTCACCATTTTCTGCAAGTTTCTCTCTCTATATATATATCTTCACAGAACTCTAAATTGCACCAAAAGCTTCACAAGGAAGGAAGATGGCATCTTCTGGACCTTCTCTTGTCCCTACTTCATGCGACGAGTCTTTTGATATGCTGCTCTCCAAGATCCACTTCGAGCAAATTCTATCAGAGGATGAACTGGAATCTCCAGTATTGTCTCCCCTCGCAGAAATTCTCAGGGAGAACGGCCTTCTGGATTGGGCGACGGTATTCCCGTCCCACCTTCTCAGGCGACAGGTCGGGGAGTTCTACCTGAACTTGCGATCACCCATCGACAACCGAGATGACCTTATTACAGAAGTTTCTTGTCGACAACGGGATGTTCCTGCAAGAACCATCTGCCGTGTCACTGTCCCCATTCCAGTCTCCGACATTCTACGTCAAGTCATTCCTCCAAATCATTCCGCCATAGACACCATCGACAACATCACTGATGCGGAAGCCGATGAATTTCTTGAGAGTGCTCTCATCACTCCAGAAAAACTAAGGAGCAATATGCAGCGAACAAAATTGAATCCAGAACATCAACTTCTGTTCGATGTTGTGTCCAAAGTTGTCTTCGGCTACAGCGGGGCCTTTGGAGACATCAGCCGACCGAAGCTCAAGCAACTGATTGCTTTGGAGCACAAACACAAACATGACATCAACTGGTCCCAGTATTTTGAACACCAGTTGACTCTGGAGAAGCAGAAGATCTCCGAATCCACAACCGAATCAGGAGAGAAGTTGTTGAGTGTCAAGGGAACTCTCAACTTCGGTTGTAAAATTTCTGCTCTGATCCTTTTCGCACCAAAGGATCAGAACATGGTCTGGGAAGACTGTGAGGAGACCCCAGTGAAGAAGCTGATGCTGTTCCCAACAGCTAAGAAGGCTCAGGATGTGATCAAGAGCGTTTACACTCCCAAGGACAAGAGGGAAGCTGTAAAAGATACAACTGAGGAGCCACCTCCAGCTGCCAGCCGCCCATCAAAATCCATAGCTGGACGCCGACACAGAGCTGAGTCGAAGAAAGAGAAAGCGGAAGAACCAGCTAAGAAGAAGCTGAGGGTTCGAATCAAGAAGTCTGTTGCGAAACCAGCTGAGGAGATTCCAGCTGAGAAGTTGCCAGCTGAGGAGGTTCCAGCTGAGGATGTACCATCTGAGGAGATACCAGCTAAGGAGTCAACATCTGAGGAGGCTCCAGTTGTGGAGGCACCAGCTGAGGAGCCATCTGAGCCGAGTCACTCAGTTGATAAGGATGCGTTCGTGATCGTTCCATGTGCAAGTGGAACTGAAGAGATGGATGGCATGGAAACGGATCTCTCCTCGGATGCATCTTCTTTATCTGAGGAAACCGAAGACATTCCAACCTCCCCCACGACTGGAGCTGATGCCGTACAGCCCGAACATGTTATCCCAACCGACTCACAGCCAAATATTCCGAGCTCTTCGCTCGATGCCAACATTGAGACCATCTCTTCGGCCAATGTTGATGAACCTATTGATACCAACCTCCCCACAGAATCCGAAATTCCGAGCTGCCCGCTCGATGCCAACGTTGAGACCACTTCTTAGGCCAACGTTGATGAAACCATTGAACCGCTTACGAGAATCTATCTCCCTCCCCATCGATGACGAAGCTGATCGTCAAGCCGTCGCGTTAGAGCATGAAGGCAAGGTGGCCTACTGTTTTCAGAAGCTGATCGGGATGTTCCCTGAAGCGCGCGACATGCCGATCTTTGCCACGCTTGGAACCGAGCTGCTGTATCAGTTCAATTTAATCTTCAGCCACTGGTATGTGAAGGAAGATACCATAAGATACACAGCTGGAACCAGCTGAAGGCAGATGAATCGTGCATCAGAGACTTCTTTAACTACACAAACATTGAGGTTGCCTACAACAACAAGGTTGCACTGCTGACGCGTCGTCTGGACATCAGCAAGGCTGAAGGAAGAGACACTAGGGAGACAACTAAACCAGATTGTGTCGCGTTCCTCGACAATATGCTAACCAAATTTGCTGATTTTATAGATGACATTGACGCAGCCGCAACAGCAGCCAAGCAAGAAGAAGAAGAGCTTCAACAGTACATGGCCAATTGCCAAGCCATGGTTACTGTTGAACAGCCAGCTCTCATTGAACAACCCGCTCCAGCTGTTCAACCAGCACCCTCAACTGATGAAATATGTGAGCTGATCGCTGAGAGGGTTAATCAGCTCAGAAAGGAGATGCTTGCTAACATCCAGCACAACAAAGAAGATTAGCTGAGGATGTTGAAAGCTCAGGCGGAGAAACACAAGAAGCTGCAGGAAGAGAATGATGAGCTGAAGAAGAAGCTGGAGGAATCCTCAACATCTACCAGTCAAGACATCAATGCACTGAGGACAACCGTTCATGGAATCAAATCCGATCTGAACGTGTTCAAGTCTATATCTGATTCCAACCTCGTCAAATCCCAACAGACTCAAGATGAAGAATGGGATTCTCGGTTCGAGTCACGATGGGCTGAGTTCGTTGCTTTCCAAACTGAAGTCATTGAGACACTCGCTACACTGAAGAAAGCCAAGCAAGAGCGCCTTGACTCTGAACTGGCAAAGAAGGTTGAGGTAGAGTGCGCAGTTGATGAGCTCTTCAACCGCATCCAACAAGCTGAACAACAACTCACCTCTCTGGATGGCTAAGTTGCAAGCCTTGTTGCTGATGCCAAAAAGGGGGAAGTTGAGACTGGTAAAGATGAGATGCAGGGGGAAGATGTGATTGGAGGAGATGAGACAGTTGAAAAGACACCAGCCGAAAAATCTCAGCTGAAGACCCAGCCGAAGAAGACTCAGAAGAAGAAGTCCTCTCCTAAGCCAACCGACATCGGCGGAGCTGAAATGGCGAAGGACATGGAGCGAGCAGAAGAATATGGAGTTTCCTACAACTCCATAGCCGAGATCGCAGCCGAGCTTGATGCGGAACTCGACGGTATTACAACCAAAGAGTGTATTGCTGCTGCCAAGGCTATGGATGTTGCTGAGAAAGACTACATGAATCTAGAGTGGATAAAGAAGTTTGCTGCTGTCCAAGTGACAAGGGTCAACAAGTTTGAAGAAGAGCTTACCAAGATCACAAATAACCTGGACAGAAATGTTGCATCCCGCAGCCGACATCGAATTGAAAAACATCAAGTTAAGGCTGAAGCACGGTTGAAGCAAAGATTGCCTGGAAAAGTTAAACTTCAAAGTCGATTCAGGCATGTGGATAAGTGGATGCCAGCCGAGTGGAATGAAGATTGAGAATCATTCAAACAGGAGTTTGTGAATGATTTCTACTATAGGAAGGTATTCACAACTGACGATCCGAGGAAAGCTTTCAAAGAAGCGCTGACCGAGCTACACTCTGGGGACCCGGGCATGTTCAGCCAGTTCAGGCGAGCAATGATAGATGCAAAACTGGATATGAACAAAGTCCCGGTCCCTCAGAAGGTCACTTATCTCCCTCCATTCCTTCCGGACTCAAGAAACCCCAACCGTCAGAAGATAGCAGCTGAGGCAAGAAAAGTTTGTCGAGAGCATGGGGTTGACATCTCGAAGGAGTCAGATGCAAAGCGAGAAATTTTTGTCAGAATTTTTGGGAAGTATGAGCTAAAATTTTAGCCAAGTTAAAGTTTTTGAGCAACTGATGTAATTTTGTTTTTTGTGCGTTCTTTTGTAACCATCAGTTGTAATGAAAACTTTCATCAGTTATCCGATTCAACTTGACGTACAATCTCTAGTTGTCGAAGCTTTGAATCGCAAAGTTATTTCAATACCATGTTATAACTGTGCTAACCCTGTGATGTTTTAATCTTATAGACTGTCTAGAATTTCAGCTGAGATTTTAGATAGGTCAGTAGGATTTAGATCAGTTTGATCAGTAAGGGTTTTGGCATCATCAAAATGGGGGAAATTGTTGGGAAATTTATGTAAAGTTTTGATTGATTCCAAAACCAACTGACCCCAACCGAGTAGATGTTGCCAGATCTTAATGTTAGTAGTTAGGCTCGCTGTTTGAGCAATGTTGAGATTTTATCTTTACAGGTCTCCAGCTGAAGGCGGCAACATGGCGTTACTCGGATAGAACATAAGTTGTAAGAAAGACAACTGAGCGTTGAAAGGGGAAGATGTAAGAGAACATCAGATAGAAGAAAGTCATCTGAGCGTTCGAGCCGACTGATTAGATTCAGAACACAAGAAAGACAACTGAGCGTTCAAGAGATAGAACATCAGTTACGAGAAAGACAACTGAGCGTTCAAGATGGAACATCAATTGCAGGACTCGAACTGATAAGATCGACAACATGAAATTCAAGGCAGCTGAGAGTTCAACTGTTCCAATTCAGACAGAAGGTCAGATGAAGATAGCAATCAGATGGAACATCAGCTGAAGACCACTCAGATGAAGACCAAAACTTCTCAACCGACTAAACAAGGTTGAAAGTCAAAGGTTGAAGATTTGAATTTTCAATAAGGAAGTCACGTGAAGGTTTGACTCTCTGTCATTACCTCATTTGGCCCAACACGGGCTGTCTCAGATGGAAAGCAGAAGTTCACAGTTGCCAAATCCGGAAAGTCTGCAGAGATGAGAGACAAGCCATCGCTTTCACAAGAACAGAGATCAACGGCTCTTCCAACGGCTAGTTGATTCTCTTCGCCTATAAATAGAGGCCTTCATTCATTCACCAAGACCAATGAGAGCACGAGACAGACAAATGCAAAGAGTTAGACGAGCGAACATCACCAGTTTAGAGTTCATATCGCAAACGAGCTAAACTGAATTCAATCTCTAAGAACATCACTAGTTGAGAGTTCATAGAGTGTTAGATTCTGTCTTTGTCTTTTTTATCTATCCTGAGAACATCACTAGCTGAGAGTTCATAGCTTAGATCCTAGCTCACTTCTTGTTCGAGCTATTAGTTGGAAACCCACCCTTTCACACATCCCCTCAAAAGGATTGTTAGGACCCTACTCTTCCCGAAATTGAGTAAATAGGTTGATAAGTACCCATAAACTTATCTGTAAGGTTGATAAGTATCCGTAAACTTATCTTAACGGTTGCAAAGCCCGCGTAAGCTTTGTGGTAGAAGTCCTAAAGAAATTGGACTGAGTTGTGTGGACTCACAACTCGCCGTGAGGACGTAGAAGTTCTCTCCCAACCACGTAAATCTTTGTGTGCTTGTGTTTATTATTCAGTTATTTATTGCATATTCAACTGACCAACTAACCAGCACTCAAACTGCATTATTACATTCTCAACTGATTTGGTTATTGACCGACCTTGCATATCTGAGCGTGAGTTATATTTTACGAGTTGTTATTTCCACCACATTCCGCACACCACTACACTTCCAGCTGAGTATCCTTACTCAGTTGAGATTCTAGCTAAGTCCTTTTACTCGGCTGTGATAATTTTTAAGGGGTTATTTTTAAATTTCTTAACTGGTGTATTCCCCCATACACCACAACTCGTATCGGACCATCACCCCGCCTTCAACAGATTCAACACTATACACATACAACTCTTCCCTTCCTTCATCATCATCATCAACTCCCCCCCCCCTCTCTCTCTCTCTCTCTCTCTCTCTCTCTCTCTCTCTGGTCTCTTCTGTATCAATCAATTTTGGTGGCAAAATTGCAGCAGCAAATTAATTTCGGCGAGAAAATTGTTAATTTTGGTGGCAAAATTGCAGCAGCAAATTAATTTCGGCGAGAAAATTGTTAATTTTGGTGGGAAAATTACTTAATTTCCTCCTCTCGCTTCTCGTGCTGTTGGTGAGGGTTCTTCCATCCTTGATTTCCTTCCGCCTCAAAGATCGCCACGACCGGGTAAATACTCCGCCGCCGCGGCGCCGACAGCAGAAGGCGGAGAGGAATCTGAGGTTAAGCGTGATTGCTTCGTTTTTTGTTTTTTTTTTTTTTCTATCATTATGATTCGTTTTGATTAGTTTCATCAGTTTGCTACAATACGCATTGCCTATGATCTGCTTCTGTTTGAATATATGATATTTTACAGCCGATCACTTCCACGTTCTGATTTAAATCGATGTTTTGATCAACTCTCTTATTCATCAACGCTATATGCATACATCTCTTCCCTTCCTTCAGCATCACCGCAAAACATCACCCATCAAACTCTCTCTCTCTCTCTCTCTCTCTCTCTCTCTCTCTCTCTCTCTTTCTTCCTTCTTCTGACTGTATCAATCAATTTTGCTGGGAAACTTGCAGCAAATTAAATTTTGGTGGGAAAATTGCAGCAAATTAATTTTGGTGGGAAAATTACTTAATTTCCTTCCTTTCTCTTGTTGTTGGTGAGGATTCCTCGGTTCTTTATTTGGAGTGTTAATATATATCTTTTGTGTGGCTGTTTCATGTTACATGTTCACTAAGTGTTTGCTGTTTCATGTTCAACAAGTGTTGTTATGATATCTCTTTCACTGAAACTGAAGTTTGATTTTTCTTTTCATTAAGCATTTTGGTGCCCTTTACTAATATTAACCTTGTTTGCAACACATCACCATTGTGTTTGATATTACGATTTATTATTTACTCTGATCTATATGAGATGGTGAAAAATGTGAAAAGGGTAGTTTAATTAAAAATTGAGAGACCTATTCTTCCCTTTCCAACATCTTTTTTGAACTTCTCTCGATATATTATTGCTTACATTAAGGATACTAATTAATTATTTCTTGTCTATACTATCAATTCCTGTTTTGATTGTTGGCACTGTGTCTTAAGTCTTGCTATTAATAGTTGCAGGTGATGTAACAAATATGATTTTGGACCCGTTTCATATTGTTGTGTGGGTAGCTTGGGGGTGTCTCTGGTTCTGCCATTGCTCATGTCCTTTCATAGTAAGTTTTGTTTCACTACATTTATCAATGTTTATTTTCCAAATCAAGAAAGTATTTTTAGGTCTTTCATCACTCTGATTCTATGTGACTGGTAGTTATATTCAAAATTGAGGGATCATTCCACCTTGAAATTGTATTTAATCCTTGCAGCCGGATTTTAATGTACAGAAGGTAATTTAATTTTTTCTATGTATTGGCAAGAAGTCTTTGGTGCCATTTTCTGACCTTTACTCAATATAATTTTTTGTCTCGCTTTTTTCTACTTTTCATCATTTTTTAATTTTTTATTTATATCAGGAGGTCTCAACTTGTGCATTGAAGCTTTTTAGATTGCTTGTTGATTTGGTAAAAACTTGGATGGTTAGGGTTATTTATTTCAACAACATTATTTTTAATTATCTACAATCTAATCTTGCTACAAATATACACCAATTTATTAATGTTCTGATTCTCCGTGAGAAGGTGAGAAATTGTTAAGAGGGTAGTTCAATTCAGAAGGTACTTCTGTCTTCCGTTTTTGAATCCTTAGCCACAGAATTTATATTAACAATAAAATTTCATCTTTGCAGCTGGACTTTCACTCAAGAAGTCCTTGGAGCTTAGCAGAAGCTGTGGCATATTCGAGCTTCTAGTCAACCTTATATGCAGGACCTCATTGCTTGCTAGTTTACATTTTTCATGTCCAATAATGTTGCTTATTTCTGATTGTTTATTGTAGGATATTCGAGGTTACAGTGTCATCCTTATGCACTCACACAAGTAGCTGATTACTTTCAGGTTCTATTTATTTTCTTTCCCTTTTTGTCCTTTTCTTGTTCTTATTACTGTTACTGTCATTGTTAAATCTGTCTTACTTGTTGATTGAAAAGTTAAAGAACATAAACAGCCCTGTTTTATATCTGTAATCCAATTAGTGGGGCTGATCTGGTTATTCGGGCTTTGAGAAAGCCCAGCCCCTATCTTGGCGGGGCGATCCGGATGGCATGCTATAATTGCAAGCAACCTGTGATCTGCAGCCATGGCGTTGCTGGAATTCTTTGCTCTTTTTCTACACTAGCTCTTCCTTTTTTTCTGTTTGTCTTTCTTTCCTTTATCTTATGCGCACTCTCAATCTTGAGCATTTCTTCTTCATCTTCTGATAATAATGAGAAGAATAGAATGATTTTTGATTTTTTTCTCGTTCAAAGTAACTGACTTTTCACTGTTTCATGTATAGCAAGGTTATAATGATAACACAGAGTGTCTTTAGTAGATTCGAGCTTGCTGATCCGTCCATTCATAGCAGATGCCTTGAAGTCCAGCTCCTTGCACTGATTGTAAGTTTAATTTTTCTATTTTTTGAATTTTCATATATATACTGTTGTTGCTATGAAGCTAATGTTTTTTGTATAAATCCTATGTTTGTTGTAGGGCTATTCGATCTTCCAGTGTGGACCCATAGCTATGCAAGGCGTCTTTTATGTATTTACTGATACTAATTAATCTTAATTCTTTTCTCTACTACTCCCTCCGTCCCACTTAACTTGTCTCACTTTCTATTTTAGGTGTCCCACTCTACTTGTCTCACTTTTCATTTAAGGAAATAATTAAGAAATCACTTTATTCACTTTATATCACTTCAAAACCACTTTATATCACTTTATGTCACTTCGAAAACACTTTATATCATTTTATCAATTAAAAAAATACTTTATATCACTTTATTAACTACACTAACCACACCCTTTATATCTTTTTTCTTAATTTCCGTGTTGGGAGCAAATGAGACAAGTAAGGTGGGACGGAGGGAGTATATAATTTAACTTTTTCAGTCTGATTTTCATGTAATAGAGAAAATTTTAAATTTTATATATACTTGGTAAGAAGTCTTTGGAGGACCAAGGGCAATGCTTCCCCAGTAATCTGCCGATTATGGGAGTTGTTGGGTATGTCCAATGATGTTGTTTATTACTCATTACTTGCTAGGTTACACACGAGATCTGCATCAGAAAAACTACCGAACCGAATTATGGACAGAATTCGCATATCGCACTTACCTCTATCTCTTCCTTCAGCCTTCTCAACTCTCATTGCGGACACCAACTGCAACGTACCCATCCTCACACACCCACCAGAATCGCACTCTCGATCCTCCTCGGTAACAAGTGCATTCAATCTTTGAGGACAATCCCTCATCCGATGTCCCATGTTATTGCAAATGAAACACCCACATTTCTTCTTCTCCTTCCCTGCCTCATTGGTCAATTCCTCGCCAACCTGTTTCTCTTTCTTCTTCTCTTTCCTCGAATCCTTCTTCCTTTTGTCGGACTCGTTGGGACCAACCGGCCTGAAATCCACCAATCCCTCAGCAGCAGCCACGACAGCTTGCAAATCCTTGACTCCTTGCTGCCTCAACTCAGTTTGAGCCCAAGGTTGCAACCACGCCATGAAATTAAGAAGCTTGTCCGACTCCTGATGGCGCCGGATCACTGCAATCCGACCAGCCTTCTCTTTCACCGACACTTTTTGGCACTCAAGTGTATGAGGCTCACGAATTTGTACACGAATCAAAGATCACACGCAGCGGAATCAAATTACATGAACAACGAAAGCAACACACACATTTACGGGCAACTCACCCAACCTTTATTAATTTTCCACAAACTAATACAAGGGACTACTCTCAAAAGCTCGCACACACATTCTATGGCTCATTGCCTTCGAAATACAACATATATGGCGTGAAGGACATCCCCATTCACTAGGAAAATCGTCCACTAAGGCTGCAAGTAACCGCCGGGGCAGTTATGGGCGCCACGAACTCGATCAGCCAACCAGGGCGCAGACAGTTGGCACCACGCAACTGCTCCTCGCCACTCTCTCAGATTTGCCATGCATCGAATCCCCTTGCCACACTTTTAATTGCCTTCGTTTTCTTGCATCCTCAAAACTTGCCCAAGTGCGCATCACTTGTGCCAACATGTGTCGACCCCCGGCACCGGGGTGTGCCCGCATTCCTCATGTCTTGTTCCGACTCGTGCCATCGACCCTCGCCTTTGCAAAATCAATCAACTTTGTGCCATCCTTGCATGCATCCGAGCTAGAATTCCCCAACACTAGAAATCTACTCATCTTGCATCAAGTCTTCAAGCACGCCCCTAAGTTCCGACTTGCGTTAGCCTTCATCCGACCCGCACATCGATCTCCAAACACATCGAACATGCATAACTCGTGCCCGACTTGGATTCACCATCTTTCGCTCGTGCTAGCATAACACCAAGCCCACAAACCTTGCCCACGCATCTTAGCCTCACCCTAATCTGGCCACACCATCTTTCACATGCCCCCTTATATATGCTAAAAGAGCAAAACCCCTGATGGTAGCACTAAACACTGAAAGGGCTGTGGAAAAAAAAGTTTTCTTTTGGGCATTATGACTTGGCCAAACTAGCTCAAATGAGTTCTCCTCATGTCAAATGCCCCATCTTTGAGATTTCCCCGAGCCATCTTTTGCCACCAAGTAAACCTCACAGAATAGCATTATTTCCAAGCCTGAGCTCACAACACGTTCTGAACTCCCCCGACACCCGTCGTCGGCTGAACCCGTGCCGACACTCGTCCGAGCCAAACTCAAGCAATCCAAATTCCACTCGTGACAAAGTGTTTTTCATACCCACTTGGCCGAGCAAACTTCAATCATCCGACCCATCCGGACACGCCATCATCCCAAACTTGCATCGAGTCATCGCAACCCGACGCTGCCCGTGCCATGGTGCTGTGATGGCTCGCACCATGACACGGAGCCGTCTAAGGGGCTAACAAACCTCCCCCACCCAATCCTAACAATGCCCTCATTGTCGCTGGGGTAAAACCTCTCACCACGAGATCCTCATTAGAAAAACTACCGAACCGAATTATGGACGGAATTCGCATATTACACTTACCTCCATCTCTTCCTTCGGCCTTCTCAACTCTCATTGCGGACACCAACTGCAACGTACCCATCCTCACACACCCGCCGAAATCGCTCTCTCGATCCTCCTCGGTAACAAGTGCATTCAATCTTTGAGGATAATCCCTCATCTGATGTCCCATGTCATTGCAAATAAAACACCCACATTTTTTCTTCTCCTTCCCTGCCTCAAGAAAATAACTCGGGATATCTCGCTCTCATCTTTTTCTTCGAGTTTCCACGTAGCTTTTTCGACATCGTGATGACACCACTTAATCTTAACTAAGAGAATCGATTTCATTCGAACTTGTTGGACCTTGCGGTTTAGGATTCTCTCGGGTTTCTCCTCATAACTCAAATCTGGCTTCAAAGCCACGTCCTCTTGGCGTATCACGTGCTTAGGATCGAAAACGTACTTTCTCAATTGCGACACGTGAAAAACGTTATGCGAATTCCCAAAACTGGGAGGTAACGCCAATCTATACGACACGGCTCCTATCTTCTCAAGGATTTCGTAAGGTCCTATAAATCGTGGTTTCATTTTTCCTCTAACACCGAAACGGTGTATTCCTCTCGATGGAGATACTTTCAAGAAGACTTTGCTTCCTATCTCAAACTCTAGCTCGGATCTTCGGTTGTCGGCATACGATTTTTGTCGATTTTGAGCTTCTTTTATCTTCTCGCAAATCTGACGAACAGATTCTATCATCTCCTCTATCGCGTCTGGCCCTATCACTTTTCTCTCGCCTATTTCGTCCCAATAAAGCGACGATCTACATTTCTTTCCGTAAAGGGCTTCGTATGGGATCATTCTAATCGTATTTTGATAGCTATTATTATACGCAAACTCGATAAAAGGTAAATTTTTCTCCCACTCGTCTCCTTTGTCTAACAACTCTCAACATGTCCTTGAGGATTTGAATCGTTCGCTCAGATTGACCATCCGTCTGGGGATGATAAGCAGTGCTGAACTGCAACTGTGTTCCCAACTCTTTATGGAAACTTTCCTAAAAACGGCCTGTGAACTTCGAATCTCGGTCGGAGGTAATCGTACTCGGTACTCCGTGTAATCTCACAATCTCTTTGACATAGATTTGTGCCAACTTATCCGATCCATATGTGTGTGGAATAGGTATAAAATGAGCGGACTTCGTCAACCTATCCACTATTACCTACACGACTGTGTTTTCTCTCCTCGTTCTCATCCTTGGCAAACCCATCACGAAATCCATTGTGATACCATCCCACTTTCATTTTGGGACTGGTAGCTATTGTAAGGGTCCATACGGTCTTTGGTGTAGGGATTTCACTTGTTAGCAAGCTAAACATCTCTCAACATACATGGCCACATCCTTCTTCAATCCTTCTCTCCAAAACTGTTGTTTCAAGTCTTGGTACATCTTTGTACTGCCGGGATGGACTGTGTATGGAGTCTCATGAGCTTCACTCATTATCTCGTTTCTCAACTTCTCGTCATTTGACATACACAAATTTTTACTCGAAATAACAAAACGTTATCACTGACACGCACCCGTCGTGTGGTACAATCAAAAAACCTGTGTATGCTCCAGATGGACAATACACGCTCCTGAGCCCACTACCGGACTGGCTAGTCTTAGTGGCAAGCTAGGGTCGATCCCACGGAGAGTGAGGAACCACTTTACTCTTCAGTGTACAAATCGAGTTGTCACGGTCTCAATCTGTGTATCTGCACAATAAATTAGACGGAAATCAAATATAAAAAAGAGGGTAAGATTTGGGGTAGGTCATGATCATTGTTGATATGTTAATTCGGTCATGGGCACACTAAAGATCCGTCCATGCTTCATATAAACTCAAGGCGTGGCCCAAAGACATTGGGGCGTTTCAAGAGTTCATACTCCACACTTGGGATGGTTGAATCCCTTGTTGTCGTCTTGGTCCAAAGGTCACGCTTCACCCCGATCACAAGGCCGTGGTTCACTCCTCCTTAGATAGTTGTCATACCAGATCTCTCCAAGTATGCCCCTCACCAACCTTCTCTTCCTAACTTCCCATGTCCGCACCTACAGAGTAGACATAACTCGTGGGATATTCATTTCCGGGACCACGTCCAACCGGTCATTGGTATGCCTACGATACGCGAGATGAGTCCTTTGGTCGATAACCATGGCTTGATGCCTCGTCACAGTTGATGGGTGATTGTTAGAGAAGCCCAAGACTGAAAAAGGGCGCAGTATCCCCTTGTCCATTCCTCACCATCCAGATCTACAGCACCATGTCAGGTGCTTCTTAGCTACTCGGTCATGGGCACATCGAATGCTGCCGTTTGTTATGCCCTGCCTTTGCTTGGCATGGTACAGCTCCAACCGAACGGAGATCACCAATTAGGTCAGGACTGCCCATGAGTTCGGTTCTAGCCCTTCCGGAACTACTGGACTCAACCGATGGCACAAGTGCCTCGTGAATATTTCACATATCAACAGTCAATCATTTCCCATACCCAAATCTCACCAAGTAAATTACTCACACATGATTAAATATATAATGATGAGCGAAAGAGAACACATGAATAAAAAGAAATACGAAATACTCGAATTAAAAGTACCTAAGGCAACAACCTTGAATTTGTTCTTCACAGCGGAATGTAAATAAAACCAGATAAAGATTGTTTTGAACAACAGATATAAAACTGAGAATAAAAGTGTTTTCTTCGGACTAAGAACTGGAGACTGATCGATTAACCAACCCATCGTGCCAGCCGCTCTGGCTGGACTTTTATAGTAGTAGTGGCAGCGAGCAAAACCCTAGGCTGATGGACTGAATCGGCATGATTGGCAATTTCCATGTTGAGCGAGATTCTGAATATCTGTGATTGACTGGATTGATGATTGGCAATCTCCGATTGATTGATTTATTTAGGGTAGGGCGCTGACCTCCAAATCCTTCCTTCCATAGATGCTTGGCAGATATTGTGTGAATCTTCTTCCACGCGGCTTTCCTTCTTGAGGTCTGGTGATTGAATGGCAGTTGCTGTAGTGGTCAAACTGGTTGCATGTTTCAGGATGTGATTCTTCGTAACAAGGCAGTTGCAAGATCTTATTTGTTGTTGGGTGCATTGCGTTAATACCACGAATGCGAATGATGAACAACAACTTAGCTTCAGGGTTCACATGGAATCCTCTTTTCAACCTCGTCTCTTGCTTCAATTCATCTCCTGCTCTGCATACTCCTTTGCGTAGTCCTTGCAACCGACTGGATTCACTCCAGTTCTGCTCATTCTGACCACATTTCCTCTGTTTGACTTGGACTGAGCTTCCTTCCTCTGAACAACAGTTTCCTTCCCCTGGACAGACTCTAATGACACAAAAAGACATGAAAATAGGGCCAAATGGCCCAAAAGTCGAAGACGCATCACACCTACACACTTAAACCATACTTGCCCTCAAGTATGTTGGTGGATTCACAAAGACACCAAGAAAGAAGATGAATGAAAAAGAAATAAAACTACAAGACACAAAAGTGCGCAATCAAATGAATCAGTTCGTGCATGCATGTATCAACCTGTTAACATTCCACAACCCATTGAGCAATTACACCACATGATCATATTAGCAGTCTTCCTCACACACACTCAAGTGTTTGGCTAGTGTTTACTCTCATTTCATGCTGCATTAGCTTTCCTATTAGCTTGTTCGAGGATTTATGGCTATTAGTTAAACTGGTGCAAATTATCAAAAGGTATTTATTTGGTTGTAATGGGGCATACGGAGCAGGGTGAGGACTTTTGGACAGTGGGTTAAGACTTCATTCCAGTCACATGGACTGCTCTTTCAATATAAGTATTCCCACCAATCCTCATACTCCTTTCTTTCTTTGGGGTATTCTTTTCTTAGGCATGTATTGATCTTTGATCGCACTTAGAATTTTCATTCTTTTCATTTATACCCTCTTCTTAAACATTGACCGCCCCCTCTTTTTTATTACCCCTCTTTTACTTGGGATTTTTCACTTAGAGCAGCTATGTACCCTTCTTATCTTGTATGGTGTGGGAGACACACTCTTAATCAAATGTCATTACAAGGGCTTATGAAAGAAAAATTGCTTCAACTCAAAGTGGTTAGCAATGGTTTATCATGCTCAGCTAAATCATTCTGGGGCTTCTAATTATGAACGAACTGCCCTTATCCTTTAATCTACACCACCAGTTAAAATCCACTAACAAGTTCTAGGATTACTAAGCAGCATGAACACACAGAAGATAGAAACAAATAGGCTCAATTCTCACAGGTGTGGACTTCTGTATTCCCTCTACTGCTATACATGTAATGTTGCTCAACATACCATTCAAACCAGTTAAACCAAACAACATGCACACATTCCCTTATCCATATATCATGCGCACACACAGACTCAAGACTCAATGTACACTAGACTCTAACTGACACAAAACATAAAAGAAACAGAAATGAAAAGAACAAAAAGAAAAATAAAACCTAAATTAGAGATAGGGAAAGGAAACTTATTCGTTCTGGTCGGAGGCATCCTCCTTTTAACTGATGGAGTAGTGAGGTGACAGTTATGGGAAGTCGAAACAATCAAGGGAATAAAATCATTACCAAATTTTGAAATTCAAATTTCGTGCGAAATCCCAAACGCCGCAATTATATCAGCCGTCCTTGTCAGATGCGCATCCACATCATTCCCTGGTTAGACCGTCCCCATTCCACACACTGGTCTCACACCTACACACTTTGCATCGCAAAGTGGGTTCACAATCTTCCCCGCATCACACCTACACACTTTCAATCGCAAAGTGGTTTCGAATCTCAAGATAGACTCTAAAAAAAAAACTTGGCCCACATTCTCCAGTTCTGACTTAGTCCAATACTCACTTAACTCAAACAACTAATTAACAACTAATTAAGGGAAAACGGTTGTGGTCTTACCGACGACCACCCCTGGGTTGCCTCCCAGTCAGCGCTCTTGTTTAATGTCTTGAGCTCGACTTCCAGCTTTGGCTCTTACTGATAAATAGGATCCAGTAAAGAACATTTCTCCTTGGTCTTCTTCAACTCTGAATAATCGAAATACGGTTTCAAGCGATGACCGTTCACCACAAAAGTATCATTTCCATTTAAATCATAAACTTCAACACTTCCATTTGGGAATAACTCCTTCACGATGTATGGTCCTCCCCATTTTGATCGAAGCTTCCCACTCATCAACTTAAATCGAGAGTTGAATAACAACACCTTTTGGCCAGACCAAAATTCCTTCTTCCTAAGCTTTGAATCGTGGATTCTCCTCGTTCTCTCCTTGTACAAAACTGCATTGTCATATGACTCCAACCGAAGTTCCTCCAATTCATTCATTTGCAACTTCTTTTCTTCTCCGGCCTTAGTCATACTGAAGTTGATTCTCTTAATCATCCAGTAAGCTTTGTGTTCCACTTCTACTGGCAAATGGCATCTTTTTCCGGCCTGAATGGTGACATGCCAATTGGAGTTTTATAGGCAGTGCGGTATGCCCATAACGCATCTCCCAGGTAATTGCTCCAATCTTTACGATTGGGATGAACCACCTTCTCCAATATGCCCTTGATCTCCTTGTTAGAAATTTTAGCCTGCCCATTGGCCTGAGGGTGATATGCAGTCGTGACTTTATGTTTCACCCCCATTCTTTTGGTGAGTGCTCTAACGGTGGCATTGCAGAAATGAGATCCTTGGTCGCTGATGAGGATTTTTGGAACTCCAAATCTATTAAACACCTGCTCTCTCAAAAATTCCGCCACCGTTTGAGCATCATTACTGGCTGTAGCCTTAGCCTCAACCCATTTGGATACGTAATCGACTGCCACCAGAATGTATTCATAATTCCCTGACTTAGGGAGTGGTCCCATAAAATCGATTCCCCATACATCGAAGACTTCCACAGGCATAATAGGCATTTGAGGCATTTCATCTCTTGCGGTAATACCCCCTACCATCTGACACTTTGGGCAGCCCTGTACCCATTTCTTGGCATCAACAAAGATTGTAGGCCAATAGAATCCACTTTCCAATATTCTTTGCGTTGTTCTTCTTCCACCGAAATGGCCACTGCATGCTGTGCTATGGCACATCTTCAGTATCTGAGCATGTTCAATCTCTGGAACGCACCTCCGTATGATTTGATTTGTGCCAATCTTCCATAAATGCGGTGCTTCCCAAAAATAAGAGCGAGCATGTGTTACCAATTTCTGTTTCTCGAACTTGGTCTTCCCTGGTGGCACTTCCTTGGTGAAAAGATAATTTGCTATGTCTGCAAACCAGGGCTCCTTCTCGGTTAGAGCACACAGAGTCTCCATCTCCATATGATCTCGTACGGCGTACAACCTCTCATCCGGAAAAGCATCTTCTATTGGTTCTCCATCATCCTTTCCCATTTGTAGCCTGCTTAGATGATCAGCTACTAGGTTGGCTGCTCCCTTCTTATCTCTTATTTCTAAGTCGAACTCTTGGAGCAGCAATATCCACCGGATAAGTCGTGGTTTTGATTCTTTCTTTGCCATGAGGTATTTCAAGGCGGCGTGATCGGTGTAAATGATCGCCTTTGTGCCCAGAAGGTAAGATCTAAATTTCTCGATTGCAAATACCACTGCCAGCAATTCCTTCTCAGTTGTGGTGTAGCTACACTGAGCTGGATTCAAAGTCTTTGAGGCGTAGTATATAACGTGGCTTTCCTTACCTTTCTTCTGCCCCAGTACTGCTCCAACCGCGTAATTACTGGCATCACACATGATTTCGAATGGTATCTCCCAATCTGGCGGTTGAATAATAGGAGCTGATACCAATCTATCCCGTAGATTCAGAAATGCCTCCTTACAGTCGTCATCAAAGTCGAACTGTACATCTTGTTGTAACAAACGGGTCATGGGTTGAGCAACCTTTGCGAAATCCTTTATGAATCTGCGGTAGAATCCTGCGTGGCCAAGAAATGCCCGTATGTGCTTGACCGTAGTTGGATATGGCAACTTGGCGATGGAATCGATTTTTGCCTTGTCCACTTCGATACCCCTCTCTGATATGACATGGCCCAGTACGTTGCCTTCTTTCACCATAAAATGGCATTTTTCATAATTGAGTACCAGGCTTTTCTCCACGCATCTTTTCAATACTAGCTCTAAATGATTAAGACATGTGTCGAACGAATCACCATATACCGTGAAATCATCCATAAACACCTCTATGCAATTCTCCAATAAATCTGAAAAAATGCTCATCATGCACCGTTGGAAGGTTCCAGGTGCATTACAAAGACCAAATGGCATTCTTCGGTATGCGAAAGTCCCGTACACACAAGTGAATGTGGTCTTTTCTTGATCTTCTTGAGCTACGAATATTTGCATATACCCTGAATATCCATCCAGGAAACAGTAATAGGCATTACCAGCTAGTCGTTCCAGCATTTGGTCGATAAAGGGCAATGGAAAATGGTCCTTCCGTGTGATCATGTTCAACTTCCGGTAGTCTATACAGACTCTCCACCCAGTTTGTAGCCTCGTTGGAACAAGCTCGCCTTTGTCATTCTCCACAACCTGTACTCCAGATTTCTTCGGTACGACGTGAACCGGGCTGACCCATTGGCTGTCGGATATAGGGTAAATTATACCCAACTCCAAAAGCTTAAGGATCTCCTTAAGTACCACCTTTTTCATGTCAGGATTCATTTTCCTCTGCGAATCCCGTACTGGTCGTGCTCCTTCTTCCAAGTATATATGGTGCATACACTCTGTTGGACTGATACCCTTTATATCTGCCAGGGTCCAACCAATGGCTTCCTTGTTCTCTCTCAATACTCTGACTAGTCTCTCCCACACTGAGAGAACAACTCCGGTTTGCCCTGTCCCGATCCTCCGATGGAATACACTTCCAAGATAATATCTTTAATCTTCCTGTCAACCTCCACTGCTGCTTCCAAAGTGCTTTCCTTTAAAGAGCACAACTCCATGATGGCTTCCTTCATCTCGAGGTCATCTGTTTGCACGGCGTCTCGGTCGGTCAGTCCGGCTTGTATCACCCTTTCTGTAGTGTCACTTGAGCTGAATTCCAGGTTTTGCTCTTGTACCATTGGTTCGAATATGTCAATCATTTCTACAGACTCTAGTTCAGGCTTCCTTCTCATGGCTTCATAAATGTTGAATTCTTCCACCACACCATCGAATTCACACGATAGAATTCCAGTCTTCTTGTCCAGTTTGGTCCCTGCAGTCATCAACGACTCTTTCTTTAATAGACTCGTCATCGGCTTCGCAATCTTGGAAAATCCTTCTATGAATCTCCGATAGTAACCTGCTAAACTAAGAAACTACGGATTTCATGAACTAACGTCGGTGATTTCCAATCTTGCACAGCTTTCACCTTTTCCATGTCCATTTTAATCCCTTCGGATAAATTAACGTGTCCTAGGAAATTCACTTCCTTCAACCAAAATTCACACTTACTGAATTTGGCATACAACTTCTCGGATCTTAACTTCTCCAACACGATTCACAAATGCTTCTCGTGTTCAGCTTCATCTCTTGAATACACCAAAATGTCGTCTATAAAGACAATCACAAATTTATCCAAAAATTCGTGGAAAACCTCTATTCATCTAATCCATGAATACAACTGGAGCATTAGTCAAACCAAATGTCATTACTATGAATTCGTAATGTCCATATCTCGTTCTGAAAGTAGTCTTAGGAACATCTTCTTGCTTGATCTTCAATTGATGATATCCAGATCTTAAATCGATCTTGGAGAAAACACCTGCTCATTTTAACTGATCGAATTGATCATCTATCCTTGGCAAAGGATACTTGTTCTTGAGCGTAATCTTGTTAAGCTCTCGGTAGTCTATGCACATTCTCAAACTACCGTCTTTCTTCTTCACAAATAGAATTGAAGCTCCCCAAGGCAAAACACTTGGTTGGATAAAACCCAAATCTAACAATTCTTGCAACTGGATCTTCAACTCTTCAAGTTCTTTTGGAGCCATTCTGTACGGAGCTTTTGATATCGGGGTTGATCCTAGTTCTAGATCAATCGTAAACTCTAGTTGTTTGTCAGGAGGTCATCCTGGTAGCACTTCTGGGAATACGTCCTTAAATTCTCGTACGATAGGTACGTCATCGACACTCATCTCTTGGTTCTCATCTTTGTTCAGATAAACTAGATACATTTGTGTATCTCTCCTCCTCATTAACCTCTGCGCTTTCATGGCCATGATTATCGGCACACTCTTCCTCACTCTCCTCTTAACTCCAAAGACTATAGTCGGCTCTTCTCCCAGAGGCTGAAACGAAATCTGCCTCTGGTCACATCGAATCGTTGCGAAATTTTCGGTTAACCGATCCATTCTGAGGATTAAGTCTACGTCCCACATTTGAATCAGGTTTGAGGATTTCGCTAACAACTTACAATTTCCGAATTTGAATTCTAAGTTCGGGCAAACACGTGAAAATTAACGCAGATTTACCTAAAGGGGTAGTCACTCTAAGCACCTGGTTCGATTCTTCTACATTCAACTCTAGGTTCTCTACGCACGCGCTAGATATAAACAAATGCGAAACACCAGTATCAAATAAGACGATAATAGGGATGTCGTTAAGCTTTTCCATATTTGCTAGGTTTCCTTGGTCTTTTGCTGACGGTTTCTGCTCAATTGCAAAGGCTTTTTGAAAATGCGGCGGCTCTTGTTGAAAAGGTTGCTTTGGCTGTTGTGGCTTATGCTGATGCTGAGGAAACTTTTACTGTCGAGATGCTTCAACAACTTTCATCTGTGAAGACTGAAATTGATTTGGCCTTCCGCCATTCATCCCTTGCTGTTTACTTGGGTACTGGTTCGAGAAATGACCAGGCTGTCCGCAAGTAAAACAGATATTACTTCCCATCCTACAAATGCCTTGATGCATTTTGCCACATTTCGAACAAGCAGGGAGTGCTTGTGGTCTTACAGGCACATTACTTTGGTTAGCCTGTGGAGCTCTCGCTTTCTGGATTTGCTGAGATTGCTACTGTCCTTCCTTGCCATGGCCTTTTACTTGGGTGGCCTCCTTATCTCCACTTTCCCTTCCTTTTTGAAAACTGACCGAACTGAGGCTGATGGGTAGTTCCGGTCGTTGTCATCTGACTCTGGGATTGGGGATTCGCTGAAGAATGCGATCCTCTTTCTGGCTGCATAGCCAATTCCATATCTAGGGCTCGGTTAAGGGCTTCTGTGTAAGTCAGACCACTCCGACTGGCAAGAACTACTCGAATATCTTGTCTCAATCCCCTTCGAAATAGCTTGCATATTTTCTCGTCGGTGTCTACCTTATCAGGCGCAAAATGAGCTAAATTGCAAAACTCACGATCGTACTCAACTACACTCTTCTTCCCTTACTTTAGATTGGCAAATTGATTTGCCCTCTGCTTGCGATAACTCCTCGGTACGTACTTCTCATACAATGCTTTTTTGAATTGCTTCTACGTCAAATTATTATGCTCTTCAGGCATATACGTCCTCTGTCTCGCTTCTCACCAATAGTCGGCTGCTCCTTTCAATTGATATGTCATGCACTTGAGACATTCACGATCGGTGCAACGAAGAAATCTAAAAATTCGCTCGAGAGAACGAATCCAGTCTTCGGCTTTTGCCGGACTGTCTTTTCTGTCAAAGGTTGGGGGATTTTGGCGAAGAAATAATTCTTCTACTCGACGTTCGATTTGAGGGGGCGGGGAAGGATTTCGCTGACCCTCTTGCTCATCTCTAAGGTTTCTCACGTTTCTTCGTCTTGGCGGCATTCTAAAGAATTGCATAAGAAAAATTTTAAGCCACTCGGAAGGAACAATTTATCTCACTCGAAACCTTTCTCGATTCTGAAATTGTTTCCCTCTATTTAAAAGGAATATGATTCTCGATCGGTACTTATGAAAGCATTAAAGAAAATCGATTCAATAATTATTGCAATTAAAGCAGTCATCTCAAACTCACATATATCTCAATCAATTCATTCTCATCTCAAAATAATCAATCATCATTGGCATATAATCACGTCATCACTTATATATATATATATTCCTCAAACAAATATTTCTCAATCAAATATTTCTCAATCATCATCACATCATTACTCACATATTCTCAAGTTAAACATTTCTCAAAACTCGAACAAATATTTCTCAAAACTCAAAGCAATTATGCACTCAAATAATTTTTATTATTTTAGCTCATCGACATCTCATCATCCTTCACTCAAATCTTATTATTTATTTCTAAAGAATGGTTCGCTCAATTTACTCAACTCTTATCTCGATACTCGTCCTCATCTCAATCATCATTTAGGGATCTCAACTACTCGGATTAATTTAATTACTCGGGAGACTCAAAGTTAATTTTTTTTAACAGCCTATCGGTTGCTTTTTCATTTCACTCGACAGTGGCCTCTTCTGAGGTTTTACTACATAATAGGGGATTTAATATTCACATCGGAAAATATATCCCTCATGTCGACACGACAATCTACTACTCAAATCGAACTACACGATCTCACATGTCGCGTTCGATTCTCACTAGCTAACCAAACCTCAAGGCTCAAATATTTACATCACTGTGTTAAAGAAAAGAGTTCGACTCTCAAACATAAAGGTAAATATCGTTCGATGATTTTCCACAATTTGCTTGAACTGATTCTAAAAATTAGAATCATCTTCACTCGGACCATGATCGTCATAGTGCTCCTCATCGGCGTTCTCCTCTCCTAGGTTCTCCTCCTCCTCGGGATCCTCTTCCTCCTCTGGATTCTCTTTAGGATCCTCTTCCTCTACCTCGACGCCGTCGTTCATGATGTTAAAATGCTCGAGTTCGGCTGCCCTTGTTTCTTCTTCATAATCCTGGAAGGTGTAGTTGACTGCTTCCCAAGGGTTCGTCATATCTCCCGTATCTTCATCCTCAAAACGAGCATTTACGTTTTCAAATTTGGACTCAACCCATGGGGGTGTCTCGGGGCAATTTCTCACTATGGTGGAGGTAAGATGCCACATCGACTGGGGCGCCAAACTGTGACTCATATTCTTCCTCGATCCTCACAACAGGCGTAGGAGCAAACGTGTACAGAGCTAAAAAATAGCCGTTTGGCAGAGCTTGAAGATAACTGCTGCCCAAGGTAGCTTCGGCTGCCTGCTCCTCGTCGTACTCGTCATCGTTGCCATTACCGGTACGGGCTGGCCAAGAAGGCTCGGCTAGGGTTTGAACTGGAGAAAAAGTGTGATTGCGACGCATATACTCTGCAAACCGGTCATGCAAAGGTGGCATGGCTCGTTAGGATCATAAAACCCGTTTGAATGCTGGGCTAACGAGCTGGATGAAGAAAAAGGATCATAAGCTCGAATAGGGAGTACACCATTCGAATATGGGTAGTCCTAGTAAGCAGCTCGAGGCTCTGGCTCAACACGAGGAGGTATAGGAATACAGGGAGAAACTGGGCCATCTTGGAGAATAGGCGGGGGACTACGAACAAAACCATTTGGCTCGGTAGGGAGGTCATCTTCATAGGGCTCTGGGGGAGGGGCACCGTACTGCATGTACTGTCCGGAAATGGTAGAAATGGACGTGTTGACGTCACCGCGGAGGTAACCATCGAGGTAGCGATGTCCGAGAAATCGGGGCACAAGCAAAGTTGTCCAATCTCGCCACTCACGGGGCAAAGCCTGAATCAGACGGATCATTCCATCTAACGGTCCGATATCCATGTACTGGACTTTCTCTCAAATTTTATGGTACCTCGTTAGGAATTCCGCAATAGACTCGCGGTGCATTTTTCTCACATGCAGGTACTCCTGCATCCACTCACGATCATCCATCCTATACGTATTTTAAACAAATTAGTCATACTAAAATAGTTAAACAGGCATGCTAGAATTTCCCAACCACCAAATACTCGTTCTTGCTTTCCATAGGGGTGTTAACGCTCAGGGTACTTGGCAATTCCACATGTAATCGTTTGCACAAACGTTCCATCCTTTTCGATTTTTCCACAAAAATACATTAGGGAAGGCATTCTAAAGCAATCTAGTTATTCAATCAACTTATAAAGCTTTTATCTCTAGACGAGCACAAATAATAAACTCAATAACTCAAAACCTCAAAATCTCAATCACCATTAGGGAAGACATTCTAAAGCAATCTAGTTATTCAATTAACTTATAAAGCTTTTATCTCTAGACGAGCACAAATAATAAACTCAATAACTCAAAACCTCAAAATCTCAATCACCATTTTAAACTCCCGAGGTGCGACGTACGAACACTAACACTACTAACCATCCATCAACTCAACTTAAATAAGGGATTCATGCTCGGGAAAACAAGAGAAATATTGACTGAAAGCGATAATAAAAGAGAAAATGCTTCCAAGTCACAACTAAAACATCAAACGAGCATGTAATAATTTACATAGCAAACTGAAACGGCATAAGTATTTAAGATTCCCAAAAACACGAACCAACAAAAACTTTTAAATTGTATCGAGCACATCGATCTTACTTAACAGAATATCAAAGTATTGTTTCAAAGTATATCAACAGACATCATTTTGCAAAGCATAGCAGCGGAAACCTCGACTCAATCCCAACAACTACATGTATGAGGACATGCAATTGCCAGACTAACTCTCGACTCAAAAACATCACACCACCAAGCTGCCCGCTCCATCCTCATCCTGCTAACCTGCACGTTTAGAAATACATGCAGGGCTGAGTACTTCGTACTCAATGAACACATGCCAAAAACTTTGAACTTGCTCTTAGAGCTATACATCAAACAGTATGTATCATCTACCACATCATCCATCCATCTGTGTCGAGAAGTAGGCCTCCTTCTCAAACACTATGACCGGCCCAACCGAAGCAAGGCTCACAGTCACCATCAAACAATTCATATACCACACGTGGGTTTCCTGCCTTTCACAAGACAATCTTATCTTATTCAAGCAGATGATAAAACATACCAAACATCACATAAAAACGGCAAGTCAATTGAATTTAAAACTAACATCATAATAATAATATTCAATAACCAAATAACGATAGCATTCATCGGAGTTTTGGTTTTAGAAAAGCCCACCTGTCTTCCGAAGACTAGCTAGGCGGCTTACTCGTGAATGTCCTCGCTACTTATCCGTCCCGCTCAGTCCTTCATAAATCGGACATCGATAAAATAATAAGACTCAATGCGAAAGATGTAAAGTAGATGCGTGTTTCGGCTGGAGGACTTCTACTTGACTCGGGTCTCTCTATTCTTATTTTATCTTTTTCTAAGTCGATCTCTTTCTCGACTTTCTCGTTCTCGATTCTCGACTCTATTCGGTTACTAATTTTTTTCGTCTCGTACTCTCATTCTAAATCATTAATTATTAATCGGTAATTGATAATACTTTAACGTTTCTCACTAATTAATGAAATATCATTTATCTCAACTTCATTACTCGATTCTTACTCACTTTCTAAACTCAATTAACATCATATCAAATCATTCATGTCACATGCACGCATTCTCAACAATTTGAACATATCATTTTATCATATTCGAAATGTAAACATTTCACTCAAGCATATAGATTTAATCAAACATATTATAACTCAATCTGGAATTAAATCAAACATATTATCTATAACTCGATTCACACTTCAAGTCACATAAACAATTACTCGACTCTAGTTTTTGAAACGACGTTAACTTCAATCTCATAAATTATATTCTCAAATTTCGAAATAAAATTCAAATAATTCTTTTCAATTAAAAACTCAAATATTCATTTAATATTTCTCAACTCAATATACGACATTATTTTGAAAATACGTCGTCTTTGCTTAATTAAGTATACGTATACCAATACGTACTATATTATTTTATTAACTTAATTAAACTCTTATTTAATTAAATCTCGATTTCTATCCTCAACTCATGACTCGATTTTTAACTCATCAATTAAGACTCGGTAACTTCCTCGACTCTTTTCAAATTAAAATGATTTGAAAAACAAACTCAATTATTTACTCAAGCATCATTAATCAATCAATACTCAATTATAAAAATAAACGAGCATTTAAACACTTCATCAATTAATAACTCGATTCTCAAACTGAAATATCTCCTTTTAAATTTTCTTCTCGTCTCTTCAATATTTCACATTTAATTTAATGATTAAACATTAAACTATTTTAACTAAATTTTATCACTTTATTAAACAATTCTCGCTCGACTCTAAACTTATAAACTCCTCTTACTCGACTCAATTCTTCGCAAATTATTATTTGCTTAACTCGACTTAAATCTTCGAATTTGTATTTATTAATCCATCATCAAAGTTCGACTCGACTCTTTATTCTCTTACTCCATCGTTTCTTAAGAAATTATCTCTTTAATCATTTTATTTCTAACTCCATTATTTATTTTAATTTTAAAACTCCTTGACTAATTTTACGACATTATAGTTCATTTACTCGTTTAAAATTTCTCACTCAATTTCTCATACTCGACTCTTCTATTATTTTTCTCTTATAAATAATTTATTATCATTTTTCCTTCTTTCACGTTCAATTGAACGTCTTAACTTCAACTAACTCGACTCGCATTTTATACTCGACTTTCACTCTAATTCTTTAACTATAACTCCTCTTTTATTATTTCTCGATTATTTTCTCCTCTTAATCTCAAAAATTAATTTCTCGATTTACTCTTCCTCTTAAACTCTAATTATTAAATAAAGAAATTATTTTCCTTTATTTTTTTTCGACTTAATGACTCATCATTAATTTAATGATTTTTTTCTCTTTTTATTTTCTCTTTAATTTTATTCTCAAAAATTATGAATATTTTATTCATTAAATAATTAATTAATTTCTTTTAGAATTAATTTTAATGATATTCAAATCTTCAAGATTTCACCAAGAACACCTAGAACACACACTAGGCATTTCTTCAAATCTTCAAAAATTCATATTTTTCACCAAAAACACCTAGAACACACACTAGGTATTCTACTCCTAATTTTCAATTTTTTTTCTCATTTTCATGCTTAGAACTTCATCTTCTTCATCTCAAAAACTCTTATTGAACATCTAATACATCAAACTACTCACAAACACATTCTTAACATCAAATCATTAATTCACCAAAAATCATCAAAATTACATTTCTTCCATATCATGCATAAAACTTGATTTTTCTCATAATATCATCATAAGGAATTTAAATTATCATAATCTCATATCATCTCATGCTCATTACATCATCAAATCATCAAGGAAATGATCAAAATAAAATTCCTTCTCATGCCTCAAAACTCACGGCACACATATACAATCTAGGGCTATTATTTTCTCAAATTTTCATGCATAAATAATCACTCCAAATATACTCATAAACACATATAGAGCAATTAAATCATCAAAATCATAGAAATCGATTTTTCCTTCTCTTTCTCCTATTTTCAGTTTTAATAGAATTTTTAGGATATTATTATTCTTTTCTCTTTTAATCATAGATTAATTCCTAGGCTCGATTTTCTAACGATTTTCTCACTCGAATCTCATATCTAAATCCCTAGTTTGCCTATGCATAAATTTAAATCATGCATGCTTTCATCTCTTTAGGGATTATAGATTACAAATATACAAGTAATCAAATGATTTAACCTACTTTTAAAAGATTAAATCGAAGCTTCTCTCTTGATGATGGTTTAACCGAAAATGAAGGGCTTGGAAGCTCAACCTCTAGCTTGAATTTCCATGATGGATTGCATCTTGAATCCTCAAGAAAAATAAGATAAAAATTAATCATCTCTTCAAAGGCATAGATGCCGAAAATTTTGAAGAAAATTGAGATGATTTGGGATTTGATATTGATATCAAGAATTTATGAATTAATTACCTCTTCAATTGGTGTATGAAAGATTGAAAAGAATGATGATGATGATCTTCTTTGAAGTTGGAAGCTTGAAAGCTTGATCTTCTATGCTTCAATGGAGTTTTTCTCTACTATGTGTAAGTGTGTGTGTTTTACGGTTGAGAGGGATTTTTGGGAGAGAGAATATTTTCTTTCTTCTTTGGTGATGATACACGGTAGAGAGAGAGATGAGAGGACAAATTTTCTTTCTTCTCTTGATATCAATCAACACGTTGGAAATGGTTGAAATAAGGTGAATGCATGAATTAAATGATGAAATGATGGATGATAGGTTAAATGAATTTAGCTTAGTTAAGAAAGGAATATCATTATATTATTCCTTATAGGTTTTGAAAATAGGGACCCTAGGCTATGGAGAGATTTAGGGAGAGAGAGAGATCGGTGAGAGAGGGAGAGAGATAAGAGAGATTTTATTTTTTTACAGATAAAGATTTACCCGGATGAAAAAATTTTCCGGTAGTATATATCCGTATTATTTCATTTCTACTGAAAACGGCTTAATTCTCTCCTTGTCTCGTTTCCGACATCGAAAACTTCTCGACCCTATCTCATATCCCACGAAATAAATCAAGGAACCCGAATATCAAATTTTTAGGTCAAAATTCTAAGTAACGAAGAAAACCTAAAAATCATTCGGCTAATTAATCCGTTAAGGACTAAACTCTTAGAATTTTCTCATGTGATCTCCGATGAGCTTCTAAATTATCTCAATGATCTTAGAATTAATTCTAAATTCAAAAGACACTAATTAGGTCTAATTTTAAGTTCGTCGGTGAATAGTATTTTTTCGGTTCTCGTTACTATTCACTAAAAAATAAAATTTCTCAGATTTCACCGAAAATCATATTCAAGCTCAAACTCATATAAATAAACTCAATCAATGCATCACATACTCGTTCGAATAATCGAAACGAGAAAAACTCACGTCAAAGCACACAAGGGCATTTTAGTCATTTCAAGAAAATATCTTTTCTTGGAGAATCTCTTCACTCAAAACTCATTAATTAAGCATTTAAACTCATTTAGAACGCACTTAAGGGCTTATGAAAGTTCGGGGTATTACAGGGGTTTTAGTATCTTTAAATCCACAAAAAGAGGCCTTTGCATAGCTAACGACGCAACAAGATATACCTCTCTGCAGGGGAAAACATACTTAAAAAGGCTCAAGCATCCTAAGACCACTTGCTAAAGAATCCTAAATTGTTGCGAAATCTACACATGAATACAAAATTGAGAAATCACCACAAGATTCAACAAAAATATCAGTAGCCTAATAACATTGGTTTATCTTTGCAGCAAGAGTAGGCTGTAAATAATTGAAAATAATGTTGATGACATAAATAACCTTAACCTTTCAGTTTGATGCCAAATCAACAAGAAATCTGAAAAGCTTCAATCAGTGAAGGAGCTGGACTTCGAGTGCTCTTTACGAATGTAATGCCCCGTAAATTCCTTACGATCTTAAAATTTTAAAGTTAATTAAATAAATGGCTTTGCACGCCTAAGTTTACGATTTTGGATTCTAAGACTAACGGTCGAATCCGTTTCTGAAAATAAATTACAGAAGTCAGCTAGACGACTACTGTATTTAGGGTTAACGCGTACGAAAAGTTTTTAGTTCGTGAACTCAGAACGGAAAACCGTCTGATTTTTACATTCACGAAATCGCGATACGAACTCGCCCGAGAAAGTTCGTTTTTATGATTTTCCGGACAAAACTCGGACTGTGTCGTCCCGAGTTTTTATCAAAATAAATTTTGTATATTTATTTTCCGATTAAGTTTCGTACGTTAAAATTTTACGGTCAAATCGGATCGCGACGATTTTGTGACGAGCGACGTTTTTCGTCGAACGTTTTCCGTAACGTCGGATCGCGCCGGAAAAGCGCGTAGTTTTCCTTTCTTTCTCACCTTGGCCGACATTCCCCCTCTCACATTGTTAGATTTTTGTGTTTTATATTGTTTAAGTGAGGACACCTATGGTAAAACTATTCACTACTTTACACCTTAGCTAGTACTATTCATGCTTTACACCTATTGTATCTTATAACCTAAGATAGCAAAAATTAAAACATATCTCTCCCTCCCTCCCAACACATATCGGCAGCCCTCCCTCTCTTATCTCTCATCTTCATTTCTTCATCCTCCATTGAAGAAACCTTCAAGAACATCAAGAAGAAATACACAAGTCTTGATCCATCCATCCAAACTTCATTCTTCCTTTGTTATTTAGCAAGGTAATTCTCCCCTCTTAACTTCTATCCATCCATCATCTTCTTCTTTTCATTTTCTTCTTGGATCGAAAATTAGAGTGTTGTTTTAGATGAATTGATCTTGAATTAATGAAATTGGATATGTTAGATAGGTTAATTAGGGTTTAGAGTTGAACAAAAATCAAGAACCCTAATGCTAGATTAATACCGAAATATAGGGTTAATTAATAGGTTTTTGGTTTTCTTCAATTAATGATAAATTCATGCTTAAGAGATGTTTAATTAGTGATTAGAACAAAGAGGAATCGAAAGCCCCATGTTTGTGAAATTCGATTAGGGTTTGAATATGATTTGGGGTTTTGTTGCATGATAGTTTGTAATTGGATTGCAATTGATTAATAGTTGTTATAATAGGTTGATTAAGAGCTAGAGCTTTTTTTAGGACAGTTAAAAAGCCGTTTTTCGAATTCAGGACATTTAGTGAGCGGGCTTCGTTTTGTGGCCCATTAAATTTTTTTTGTTGGGCCGTAGGACTATTTTGTGCCCGAATGGAGTAAAAACGCACGTGAGGTGCACGTGATGTCCATTTCGGGCCCAAATGCTTATGTGGACGCCACATCACCATTCCCTCACTCTTCCTCTCCTAAAACTCAATCAGCAAATTCCTCTCCTAAAACTCAATCGGCAAACTGAATCTTGAAATTCCCACCGGATTCTGGAAGCTATACACTGGAATCTGGATATCTGCTGGATAACGAACAGATGTGGCCGGAAAGTAGACACCAGCGCGTTTGCAAGTCAGAGCTGTGTTAAGGTCGCCGGATTCGCGACTGACCGGCGATGCAGCAATTTCCGGTTGGTTGAATCGCGACTGCCCAGCCCTAATTTCCCCTCTCCGGCAGCGTATCGACCTTCCTAACCACTTCCAACCAACTTGCAGAGCCACGATGAGTCCAACTAAGGAAACTCCAAGGCTCAATTCACCGTCCCTAAGCCGGAAATTGCAGGTTTTTGCCGGCGGCGACTCGAAAATGAAATAATTACCAGAAATTACTCCGGCAGCGATTCAGCCTTCCCTACCACCACCAATAGATGCAGAGAGTCAAGACGAAGAGAATGGTACCTGTCCCCCCCCCAACTCGCCGTGACGGCGCCGGAATCTGAAAGAGCTGATCGGAATCTGAGATTGAAGAGCTGACCGGAATCGCGACAATATGGTGAAGGAGTGAGGAGTCGAGCTATAGCAGTCCCAACCGGCGATTCACCGCCCATTTGCCGGAAAATTCGAATTTCAGCGGCGTCGTCCAAAAAAACCCCAAAAAATTTCGGGCGACCACAGAAAATTTCCAACAGCGAGTTACCACTCACGACCACCACCAATAGACTCGGAAAGACGAAAGGAATCAAGTGGCACCTGTCTCTATCTTCGATTCGCCGTGCCGTCGTCGGGATCTACACAAAACCTCCCGACGGAGAAAAACCCCAACTCAACGGTGATGAAATCAGATGTTAGATCTAATGAGCCCCGACAGCTAGTGGGTTCTCACCTCCACCACCACTCGACGCGCAGGAGCGAGAGAAGTGAGGATCTATGAACGTTTTAGGAGAGGAAGAGTGAGGGAAGAGTGAGGGTAATGGTGATGTGGCGTCCACATAAGCATTTGGGCCCGAAATGGACATCACGTGCGCCTCACGTGCGTTTTTACTCCATTCGGGCCCAAAATAGTCCTACGGCCCAACAAAAAAAATTTAATGGGCCGTAAAATGAAGCCCGCTCACTAAATGTCCTAAATTCGAAAAACGGCTTTTTAACTGTCCTAAAAAAAGCTCTAGCTCGGTTGATTAATGAATAAATGGTGTTAATTGGAGAAGAAAATCACCCTCTTATCCATAGTACGAAAACCGAAATTATAGTAAGAATTAGGGGTTTTCATGTGTTCATGTTAATTGATGAATTGATGATGGAATTAGGTTGAAATTGATGTGAATTGACTATGGGAATTTAATTAGATTTTTCTAAAATTATTTATCGGAATGTAATAGACGAAGAACACGTCATAAGTTGAAATATAGTGATGTTATGACATGATTGCATGCATGAAAGTGATTCACGTTAGACGTAGTTTAATGACGTAAAATTTGAACGGAATCCGACAAATTTGAAAATTGCATAAGAGACGAACAACTAGACGTAACTAATAACCGAGAAGTCGAATGAGAATTCTAATTTGATATTATTGTCTATGATGAGCTTGAAAACAACTTTGTAGTTGGTGTCATGAGCTTTCGAGCTATTATTATATGAGCTATAGTTATAGTCGAGAACTAGAACGCGTTTTGAATAATTTGTTGGATTAGTAATTGTTAGTTGAAAGCCGACGTTTAGAACGTCGTGCTATTGGACAAGTTTTGAGAAGGAGTTCGTCATGTACGGGAGTACGTGATGACTGCCTTGAGGGTCCAGTTTCTAAAGAAATCGAATACGAGAGCTTAGAACGAACCTAAGACGTTATACGACGAATCTATCGAGCAACTAGGGTTTTCGCGGCAGTTTTGCGACCCTCGCCGAAAACTGTAATAACTTTCAGCTCGTTTATCGGATTTGCGATCCGTAAATTGGAGCGTAATCTAGACATCCCAAACTTTCCAGTAGTACAGGGCTCATCCCCTGTTTCCAAATCCTCTGTTCTGGACAGCCTCCAGAGTTACTGGATTGTGCAGTGAAATTTCAGTTTCAATTCTTCTAAGTTGTTTTGTTCGCAACTTAGTTTCTTTCGATCGTTTAAGCCGTATTATCTATCGAATATCTTCCTACTGACCCTAGAGTCAAGTACAGGACCTTGAGTGATGAAAACCAGTCGAGATCTTATCTCTTATCCTTTCAAATAAAGAAGTAGTAAGCGAGAAATTTCATAAGTCTTTTAATGAACTAAAACGTAATTCTCCTAAGTTGATTCTTTTTCCAACTTAGTTCCTTATGATCTTTTAAGTCGTATCGAGCTATCGACTACCTTCTCTACTGACCTAAGAGTCGAGTATGAGACCTTCCGAGTTTTAAACGGGATTTGAACGAGTCTCGTTCCCGTTTAAGTAAAATGAATCTAGTAAGCGTGCAATTGCCTAAAGAATGAAACGACTAAAACTTATTTCGATTCTCTTTGATCGATTATCTTTTACGACCCGTTTTTAAATATTATTGTTTTACGATGAAGGAGGAAGCCAACTGTAGAGAAAGGACGGAAGATCCGAAGTTTGGAAGCTTTTGCCTTTAGTTCTGTATTACGAGGTGGACTTTTATATACAAAATAAAACGAGCAATGCTCGGAAAATCTTTCTTTATCGCTTTGATATCTGTGTTTTCAAAGTGATATTATGGCATGAACTGTTTTATGTTTTATGTGAGTTCTCTTGTACCTATCTGAGTCAACATTCGTGTTTTCCAGATTTAGAGTTAATTTAACTAGGTTAACTAACGATCGGCTCTGAGTTAGCTACTAAGTGCTTTCCAGAGTTAGTGCACTTTGTAACCTGTGGTGTATGTGATATCCTGTTGAGGGATACCAACCACGGTGAATGAGAATGGGTCAAGATTGAACATAGCATACCTGAAAATACTCGGCCGAGTAAATTGTGAAAATCAGTCAGAAAATATTCAGTAGACACGGGCCTCTTTTAAATAAAACCCCGATGTGCTACAATTATGAAATGCCATACTTATCTATACTTATTATTATGATTTCGGCATCGTGCCCACTAAGTACGTTTGTACTTAGCCCTGCATTGTTTTCTAAATGTGCAGGTTGAAGCGACGGTGAGGGGCGACGGTTGATGTTGAGTTGAAAGATAGGTTGCTTTAGTTAGAACTCTTCCGCTGCAGAACTCTGAATCTTTTGAATATGTACCTTTGGAACAATACCCTGTAGTTTAAGTCTGTAAATATGAACTTAGCTTCTTTTGTGTACTTTTGTCGAGTAATCCTTAGGGATTAACTCTTTCTTATTTATATTCAAGTCTTGTTCATGGTTTATTGATGCCTTTCATGTATGTTTAGTCAGTTAGCCCCCTTCTTCCCCGCTTCTTTAATCCAACCCCAGTCGCACCCCGGCTTCTGCCGTCCCTTGGGATTTAGGGCTGTGACAACGAATCATGTAATGTCGGCACTGCAAGTTTGAATCTACTAAAGATACTCAAGTTTATCATATAATAGCACTTGTTGAACATGACGGAGAAAAGTCAGTTTCTATACAAAGCACAACATATATATTAACATTTCAGGATAAAGAAAAATTATCTTTACACGAGAAAAATTCAGAAATCATTCTATTCTTCTCTTTTTCATCATGAGGTGAAGAAAGTAGAAGAAATGCTCAAGATTGAAAGTGGGCACAGGTGAAAAGGAAAGGAAAGAAAAAAAAAAAAAACATAAAAATAGGGTAAGAACTTATGTTAGAGAGCGGGCAAAGAGAATTCCAGCCACGCCATGGCTGCAGATCACCAGTTGCTTGCAATTAGCATGCCATCCGGGTCGCCCCGCCAAGATACGGGCTGGGCTTTCTCAAAGCCCGAATAACCAGATCAGCCCAGTAAACTCTGACAATTGGATGATACAGATATAAAACAGAATTACTTATGTTCATCATCTTTTTCATCATGAAGTAAAGACAAATTTAACAATGAAGGAAAAAAAGTTATTACCTGAGATATTGTGAGGATGAAACAGAAACGATCAAAACATCGACTTAAATCAAAACGTGGAAGTGATCGGCTGTAAAATATCATATATTCAAACAGAAGCAGATCATAGGCAATACGTATTGTAGCAAACTGATGAAACTAATCAAAACGAATCATAATGATAGACAAAAAAACAAAAAACGAAGCAATCACGCTTAACCTCTGAGTCCTCTCCGCCTTCTGTTGTCGACGACGGAGTACTTATTGGTTATGGCGGTCTTCGAGGTGGAAGGAAATCGAGAATGGAAGAATCCTCACCAACAACAAGAGAAGGGAAAAGAAGGAAATTAAGTAATTTTTCCACCAAAATTAACAATTTTCCCGCCGAATTAGTTTGCTGTAATTTTGCCACCAAAATTGATTGATACAGTCGGAAGATGGAAGAAACAGAGAGAGGAAGAGAGAGAGAGAGTTGATGGGTGAGGTTTTGCGGTGATGCTGAAGGAAGGGAAGAGATGTATGCATATAGCGTTGATTAACAATTTTTCCGCCGAAATTAATTTGCTGCAATTTTGCCACCAAAATTGATTGATACAGAAGACGAGAGAGAGAGAGATGATGGTGATGATGAAGGAAGGGAAGAGTTTTATGTATATAGTGTTGAATCTATTGATGGCGGTTTCGATTATGGAAACAATCGGATCAAACGTTATAGTCGTTGTTGTTGCCGCCGCCTGCGTTTAAGGAAGGAAGAATTTGAAGAGTTGATGTTTGATTTCTTCTAATTGGGCTGGGCTCACTATTTCATCCCCTCTAGTATTATTTTCACTTGGACCCAGCCCAATACACATGCTTCGCCTAGTTTACACGTAGCGTTATATTACCTCTCCGTCTCGGCATTAATGGCTTAGTTCGGTGGGCACGGTAACTAAGAAAAGGGTTATTTAAAGTATAAAAGTGATAAAAGTGGTGGAGCCCATAGTTTTTTTTGAGAGAGGGTAGTTTCCGAAAAAGGAAACAGACCATTAATATCGGGAAACCCAAAAAAAGAAACAAACCATCAATACCGGGACAAAGGGACTAATATATTCTTTTCTAATAACTATTTTGTTTTAAGGTTTAAGTGCCAAATAAATGTCGACCTTTTGTCAAATTCTAAATATAACTCTCACCATCTAAATTTGTCAACGAATACCTCACCTTGTCACAGCCCCAAATCCCGAGGAACGGCAAAGCCGGGGTGCGATTAGGGATTGGATTAAAGAAGCGGGGAAGAAGGGGGAATAATAACTGAATAGATGCCTTAACTAATAATAATAAACAAGATGATATCTGTGAACCGATTTCATTAACAAAAGAGAGTCGATCTCAAAGGATCACTCGACGAAGTTGTTATCAGAGTAGACTAAGTTTAAAGTACGAAACTTAAACCGAAAAGTTTATATAACATAAGTGAAGTAGTTTGCAGCGGAAAAACGTAGAACTGAATACACTATTCTTCATTCCTATATACAACCTCTACTCAACTTCCACCGTCTCTGTCGCTCAACCTGCACATTTATAAATACATGCAGGGCTAAGTATAAACATACTTAGTGGGCACAGTGCTGAAAACATATCATAAGAGAATAGATTAATCAGGCATTCTCAAAGTAACACAACGGTGTTTTCCTTTCAAAGGCCCGTGCTTACTAAACATTTTCTCTTTTCATAAATCACTCGGCCGAGCATTTTCTGATTGTTGTTACGTTCAACTTGTCCAATTTCTGTTTCAACGCCGGAGAAGAGTTAACTTCTTCCGCGCACGTTCTATTCACCGTGGCTGGCTACCCCTCAACAGAGTACCACACACAACGGCTACCATATACACTAACTCTGGAAAACCCTTCTGGTTAACTTCGAATCCGATCGATTAGTTAGCCCCCTTTGGCCAACTCAGAAAGGCACAAAAGAACTCACATAAAACAAATCTTTTATGCACTGATAATCAATTTGAAAACACACTTATCAAAACAGTAAGTAAACATTTTCGAGCATCGCTCATTTTATTTGATATATAGAATAAGAAAGCCCACCTTAGGCGATATACAGAATAACTAAAACTTCCGTCTTCGGTCTTCCGTCCTTTTTTCTAATTGCGACTTCCCCCTCCTATTGCAATCAAACATGCTTTAGTAATTCGGTCGAGGCGATTAAAGAAAAAGCAATTCGAATTCGGTTGAGTCTTTTAGGCATTTGCACTTTAACTAATTTTTTTGATTAACGAAGAAACGAGACTCGAATACATCTCATTTAGAACTAACTCGGTTCCTTACTTGACATTTAGATTAGCTAATAACGGAAGTCGATAACTCTTAACGACTTAGAAGTTCTTAAGGAATTAAGTTGAAAAGAATTCAACTTAAGAAAATGAGTTTCCGAAATCTTCTGCACAAGGCAGTAAGTCTGGAGCCTCTACAGAACAGAATACTGCGAAACAGGAGATTTCCTTGGTAGCATAAGAAAGACACGGATGTCTAGTTTACTTTCCAATTTACGGATCTCGATTTCGTTAAACGAGCTAAAAGTTATGGCCGTTTCCGTGAAGGGATGCAAAACTGCCGAGAAACCCTAATCGCTCGTAAAACTCGACGCACGATTCCCTAGGTTCGATCAATGCTATACAACCTTTATGTGCATTAAATTTCTATCATATTACAGTCAATTCTCGTAATTTATCTAACGTGAATACTTTCTTGTTCCTCGATTAATACTACGACGATTACTTCTCGTCTTTTCAAACAATCATTTATACTTAGAAATTCCATTTCAATTTCAATTCAATTTCAATATTCAACTTCTATTTCCTATTTCATAACCTATATGAAATCTTCATCAACTTCGTTCCTACTTAATAATCAACTACGAACTCAAATCAACCAACATATAAGGTCTCGATTCCTTGTTTCTTCTTTTACGTACTTACTTACTTTCTTCGTTTCTTGAAGTTTTACTAATTCAATTCAAATCAAATTAGTTTCTATCATCATCTTACTTAGTAATGAACATCTTAATGCATTAACATCATTATAAACCATTACTTAACTAATCCACGTCATTTATATCGGTCTAAGAACTCGATTTTCCCAAGTTGTTAGTTATTCCTCAATTAATTCAACAACTACCCTAACATATCAACAATTACTAATATTCGATTAGTTTTCTCGTTCGATTTTCCTATCGACGATTACGCTCGACTCTTCGTCTCTTACGAAAAGTTCGACGTTCTTAGATTTCGTTCAAACTTTCCAATTATCGTCATTAACTACATAGATTAACTAATATGCAAACCATAAGCTTATGTCATTATCGAAACTAATTTTATCGACGATTCTTCGTCTCCAACGATTTCATTTTTATTTTTAGAAAAATCTAAATTAAATATATGTTGAACTACATGCTTTCTACATCATATATATCAAATCATATCATCAAAATCATAACATCTACTTAATCAAAATCATGCTTCTTCATATCTTACATTTTCATTTTTATTTTTAGAAAATTCTTAAACAATTCCTACACCAACATATCAATACCTAGAGTGATAATCCACAAACCAATCATCTAAAATCATGAATTTAAGACATAAAACCCTTTAACCCTTAAATTTTTGGTATTTATAAAAGAATAAGGGGGGGGGGGGGGGGGGGTGATTTTCACTTGATTCTAACCATGGAAATCCATTCCTAAGCATACATAATCAAGTCTTAAACATAGAACATGATCCCTACCTCTCTTACTATTTTCGAAAATTTCAAGAAGTGAAGGAATGGAATTTTGTTCGGATAGAAGTGAAGAGGAGGCTCTCACCTTGCTAACTATGAACTCGGATTTGAAATCAATCGGTAGATGATTAAGTTATGGAACTTTGAATGCTTGAAGATCTTGATGAACACACTTAAAGATGAAGAACAAGAGAGAGAGATGGGGGGCGGTTATGGAGAGGGAAGAGAGAGAAGAAAGTGATGACTTAAGAGGTGATATTTATGTGAATAAAGTGAAACAAGTATCAAGTGATGACTAGGGGTGTAGGTGGCGGTTGGGAGGGAAGAAATATCACCTTTTACGGGTCTAATACTGCGTATTGAAATCGATTAATTAATTTCTTAGACGGTTACGTTTCCGGCGAAAACTTATTCGACCAATAGATTGAAAATAATTTACTTAGTCGGAAAGCATAATTCGATTTCCGAAATCCAAAGAAAAGTTGGGACATGACAGTCCAAATTTCGCCCGGAAAAATAAATAAAACTGACTTTTACCTGAAGACTCGTATTGCAAAATAAGTTAATGTAAAGTCAGACGGTTTTTCGATCTGAGTTCTCGAACGAAAATTCTATCGGACGCGAAAACCCTAATACAGTAGTCGGTTGAACGACTTCTGAAATTTATTTTCAGAAACGAATTTCACCGTTAGTCTTAGAACTGAATTTCCTTAACTTAGGCGTGCAAAGCCTTAATTAATTAATAACTTTTTATTTTAGCGACGGAAGAAATATCCGGGATATTACACACCTATTATTTTTTCTAATTTTTCTCACGATAATAATTTCCCCTAAATTAATGCTGAGTTGGACATCAGAACTGTCGACATGGGAAATCGCTGCGACTGATGAAATTATGTAGTATTATAAACACTAGGCGTCGTTATTTCATGAAAAATAAAGACTCTCTATACGAGGGTTTAGGACAGAAATTGATTCAATCTCTATTTTCGTAGAAATTGCCCTATTTTTTTCCTTATATTCCTCCTTAATTCCATTGTGTGTGATGGTCCCGGTAACGAGTAAGTGGTGTATGAAGAGGGGAATACACCAGAAGAGATTTTTTAACTTAAAAACCTTTTCTCTTAGATGAACTGCTCATTTCAGTCGCTCAAAAACTGAGAAAGTCAGTCAGAGTTGATCGCACAGTTAGGTGCACAGCTAACTTCTTTAATTGAGGGACAGCTTGTAACCCTGACTGAGGTTTTAAAGAGTTATGCAATGCGGAAGTTGGTGGAATTAAAAGCTCGTTACTTAAACTGAAATCTTTGATAGGGAAGGTCAAGTTCCCAAATACTTAGTGCAATTTCATAAAACTATTTTATGTTGGGTCAGTTGGTTAGGAAACTAAATGTAAATACTGAAAATAAAGAACATAGTATTTTTACGTGGTTCGGAGATTGACTTCTTACGTCCACGACTTCCTTTTCGAGGAAGTAATCCACTAGATAAGCTTACGCGTGCTTATCAAACGTTCCGTTTGGTTTACGGGTACCAAACAACCTAACCTGTTCGATTATAGGTTCGAACACAACCTTACAACTCTTTTGCGGGCAAGAGTAAAGCCTATCTGAGATTGCGGGTTCTAAGAGACCTAGGTTCTTTAATTACGGGTTCAAAGAAAGACCTGGGATTTGGGGGTTGGGGGCTTTTTCCAACTATAAAGCTTTCAACACTTAAAGAGTGGAGGTTTCTTCCTAAGGCTTAAAGACTCAATCTGTAATTGAGAATCTGCTTAAAAACGATGCAAGAACAATGATTCTAGACTCAATCAAAGAATGGAGATTCTGAGAGGCTAGAAGGAAGCAAAGGAGGAGGACTGGACTCTCTGCAGCTTGGCTTCTGGCACTTGAGTGTTGTTGTTGGGAAGAATGCTACTTGCTCAAATTGCTTCACTGTTTGTACGCGTGAATCTTTCCAATAGTACCAGTCCTATTCTCCCAATGAGAGAGACCTTTATTTATAGAGAGGAGATCAATTAGCCGTTGGAAAGAGTCGTTTGACCTCTGCCGAAAAGTATGGCACTCCACCTACTCCTCTACAATCTTTACTGAAATGGTAACTCCAACCCTTGTTTTATGCAAGTCTCTGTGGTCAGTCCATTTATGGAAAGTTACAACATGTCTTGTGCTTCTGAGTAGATTTGAATTTGAATTTGAACTATTTTCTTCCACTGTCTTCCAAGTCTTCTCTTCTTAACTTTGGGATGTCTGACGAAGTCAAAGTTGCTCGACATGCATGAACTGCATGGATCAGTTTTGGAGTCAGTCGAGTTCTGGTCTGACTGACCGTTTGCCTTCTCAGTCTGGCTGACTTCTTGTGCTCGAACCTGTAAAGATAAACTCTCCATGCTCAAACAGTAAGCTTTAGCTAAGTTCAGATTGATGGATTCATCTACTCGATTGGGGTCAGTTGGATTTTGGAATAAATCAAAACCTCTACTAATTTTCCCAACAGTGTGTCATTCCCATTTCTAAGTATCGAGGAGATGACTTCTTTTTATTCACAGAGGGGCTTAACAAGGAATAATCCCGAACCCCAAAGTAATTGCGATTGTGAAGATCGTGCGCGTGCGGTGATAAAGACTTCAAAACGTGAGGTGAATCCAGAGTGACATTACTTTTATTGTCGTTGTAGAGGCTGGGTAAGAACAAGAGAAAATCATCATAATCAATAGCTTTAGTGTAACGATGAGAGAAAAGATGAGAAAACTAGCTAGGGCTTTCGAAATCTATCAACTAAAGAGTCAAAGCATGTTGCCTCGTCACAGTTGGTGGGGAGATTGCTAGAAGAGCCCAGAGCTAAGGTGGAACGTTGTATTGGTCCCATACGTCCATTCCTCATCATCCAAATCTACAGCACCGTGATAATATTGCTCAGCCACTCGGTCTAGGTCATATTGGTCATTACTTCCCTGTAAGCCTCGGTCTTTGCTATCATGGTAAGACCTTACCAAGTGGTGGCCTTCCGCTTGGCTTGAACTGACCATGAATTCTGCCCAGATCTTTCCGAAACCATTAGATCTGACCAAAAGCTCGATCGCCTCTCGAATATTCACATGTCAACACATCAACTTCACCCTCCCAAATCTCACAAGGGGATTACTCACACTTCATATTTAAATACACAAACACAAAAGAATATGAACACATAAGATAAAGAGAAATACGAAATACTAAATTAAAGTACCTAAGGAAAACCGCCTTGAATTTGTTCTTCACATGGAATCAAAATATAACAGTAAATTGTTCTTGCTGAAAACGTAAAGAGAATGCAGAAAATTAAAGTGTATCTTGGGGGGTGGTAAGTGTATCCTCGCCAGCCACACTTGCTGGACTTTAAATAGAAGTTCAGTATCAATGCCAAACCCTAGCCGTAACCATTACAGATTTCCCGCCTCGGGCATACTTCCATTTTTTCAGCTCTGCAATCTGCTGACTAGGGTTGTGAATTGATTTGCTCCAATCTTCTGGTTTAGCATCGTACTCTGATTGATATCTTGTAATCTGATAGGACTTTCCTTTCCTGGCCTTCACGCGCGCTTTCCAAAAATAGTCACTTGTGTTGAGTGTTACTGGTTGTTGTACCATCATGGGCATACGAGCTGCTTCATCTTGATATGCCTCACACCAATTTGTGCTCACCGGGGGACCATCGCTTCTCAGAGGTGTTTTAAGTGGTACTCGACGGGCTTGCTCTTGGGGGACTCCTTTGTTGCAGCTTGCCTGATATGTACAATTTTAGTGCATTTCGGCCTTCTTTTGTGCGCATGCCCTGAACTGAGCTTCTTCCTCCATTAACTTGTTTTCTCTCCCATTTGACCTATATTGACACTATTTAGTGCATATTTGACACAAAAATACACTAAAAGTTGAAGATGCATCAAGAATGTAAAATTATAGAGGTTTTCACCCTAGGTCTCTCAATTTTTTATTAATATATATTGTACTCTTGTGGGTCCTAATCATTGATAGCCATACCTCAAAATAGTCTCCAAATATTGAGGTCTCTCATTATTTAATTTATATTATTTTTAATGTTTTACAAATAATTTTGCTCAAATACAAAAAAATATAATCAAACTACTTGTTTGATAATCTAAATTTTTAACAAGCATTAAAAAAATTAAACTAAATTAATTTTTTTAATTATTTTAATGACAATAGGTTAATTTCTTCTAAGAAATTAAGAAACAAAATCCATAAGAATAATCATTTTAAGACACAGAAAAAAGGTTCACATTAAAAAAAAAAAAACAAAACTTTTTTTCATCAACCATCATCTTCTCCACCTGCTTCATCTTCATTTTTCCTTCTGACACGTGGCAGTAGGCACGAGGGAGAGAGAGGGCACAAGCCTCGGCGGGATTCCACCCGTTGTTACACCCTATGCTATCGCCAACGCAACTCCGTCTTACCCCCTCCGGTTGACTTCCTCCGTCCCGCCTCCGCCTTTCCCGTTGTTAATTGTCTTTGACAAATAAATAATTACTCTCAATTTTGAAAACACTAACATATATAGAGAATGAAATCATCAATCTATAGTTTCAAAACCATATTTTGAAAGAAGCATAATTCTATCCATTTTCATGAATGTATCCTTATATATTCAATACGTTTGTTTACGAGGATTTTAATTTGATTTGATTTTAATTTTTATTAGTACCAAATAATACGATTATAACTTGGTATAAATTCTTTAACCAATAAACTTCATAAATTTGATACTCCCTCCATTCCACCAAATACAGCCTAGTTCATATGGTCACGGAGACTAAGAAAAAGGGTATCTATATATTATTAAAACTGATGTTGATTCAAGTCCTCCCCTTAATTTTAGGTCCTACGTGGTGCAACAATTAGTTTATATACATGGCCACCATCCCATCTAAACCTCACTAACATACTCTCACTACACACTCAACTATCCCATAGATAACTTTATTAGCATTATAAAATATTGCATTCACACTACACTAAACACTTTCTTTATACTCAATACTCTTTTTCTTAATCTCCGTGCCCATATGAATTAGGCTGTATTCGACGGGACGGAAGAAGTATTTTTATTTATCTTAAATGCTCATTTAATACCTTTAATTGATATATTCTACTATTATTCAATATTCAATTCAATATTCACAAAATTGTTATAATTAAATATGGAATAAAAGATCTTTCAATATATGATTTGAGATTTTAACTTATTTACTGCTTTTACATAAAAAAATTTGGCACGATTTGAAGTTATCATATGCATATATATTATATAAATATTAGTGAAATATAAAACATGAAAAATTCTATTCCCTTTATTCCTCATAAAATTTTTTTGTCCCACATCGCTTTTTAATATGATTCATGTCACAGCCCCAAATCCCGAGGGACGGCAGAAGCCAGGGTGCGACTGGGGTTGGATTAAAGAAGCGGGAAAGAAGGGGGCTAACTGACTAAACATACATGATAAACATCGATAAACTATGAACATGACTTGATTATAGAAAAGAAAGAGTTAATCCCTAAGGATTTCTCGACATAAGTACAAAAGTACCTAAGTTCATATGTACAGACATAGACTACTGAATATTGTTTCAAAGTACAACTCAAAAGGAAATCAAAGTTTGGCAGCGGAAGAGTTCTACTGAGCATCTTATCCTTAAACTCAACAACAACAACCGTCGCCGCTCACCGTCGCTTCAACCTGCACATTTAGAAAGCAATGCAGGGCTAAGTACAAAAGTACTTAGTGGGCACGATGCCGGAAACATACTTATAAATATGGATAAAAATGGCATCTCATAATTGTAGCACACGGGGTTTTATTTAAAGAATCCGTGTCTACTAAACATTTTCTGACTTTTTCTCATAAATCGCTCGCGCGAGCATTTTCTGACTGATGTTACGTTCAATCTTGACCACTACTAATTCACCGTGGCTGGCTACCCCTCAACAGGATACCACATACACCACAGGTTACAAAGTGCACTAACTCTGGAAAGCACTTAGCAGCTAACTCAGAGCCGATCGTTAGTTAATCTAAAAATAGACTAACTCTAAAAGTCTGGAAAACCCGAAGGTTAACTCAGAAATCTGGAAAACACGAATGTTAACTCAGATTGGTACAAGAGAACTCACATAAAAACTTAAAACAGTTCATGCCATATTATCACTTTGAAAACACATATATCAAAGCAATAAAGAAAGATTTTTCGAGCATTGCTCGTTTTATTTGTATATAAAAGCCCACCTTATTTTACAGAACTTAAAACAAACGCTTCCAACTTGAGATCTTCTGTCCTTTCTCTACAGTTGGCTTCCTCCTTCATCGCAAAATAAATATACTTAAAAACGGTTCGTAAAAGATACTTGAAGAAAGGGAATCGAAGAAAGTTCTAATCATTTTATTCTTTTGGCATTTGCACGCTTACTAGATTCGTTTTACTTAACGGGAAACGAGACTCGTATCCATCTCGTTTAGAACTTGAAAGATCTCGTACTCGACTCTCGGGTCAGTAGAGAAGGTTGTCGATGTCTTAAAACGACTTTAAGGATTATAAGAAACTAAGTTGGAAAGAACCAACTTAGGCGATTTCATTTATAGCTCATTTCACGACTTATGAATATTTCTCGTTTATTACTTCTTTAAAGAAAAGACAAGATATAAGATACGATCTCGACTGGTTTTCATCATTAAAGGTCTGATCCTTGACTCTAGGGTCAGATAGAAGGTATCCGTTAGATAAAACGGCTTTAAACGATCAAAAGAAACTAAGTTGTGAACTAAACAACTTAGAAAATAAGAAACTGAAATTTCTACTGCACAGTCCAGTAACTCTGGAGGCTGTCCAGAACAGAGGACTTGGAAAAAGGGGGTGAGCCTTGTACCACTAGAAAGCTTAGGAAGTCTAGTTTCTGCTCCAATTTACGGATCACGATTCCGATAAACGAGCCGGAAGTTATTACAGTTTCCGGCAGGGGTCGCAAAACTGCCGTGAAACCCTAGCTTATTGATAAGTTCGCCGTATAACGTTTTAGGTTCGTTTTAAATCTTCGTATTCAACTTTTTTAGAAACTGAACTCTCAAGGTAGTCATCACGTACCTCCGTACGTGACAAACTCCTTCTCACTTACTCAAAGGCACGACGTTCTAACGTCGGATTTCAACTATCAATTACTATACCAACAAAGAAATTCCAAACGTTTTCTAGTTTCCGATTATCACTTTAACCCATATTATATGAACTCGGATGCTTACGATGTCAACTAGAAAGATGTTCCAAATTTCATTATAATCAATAATATCAAGTTAAAATTTTCATCCAACTTCCCGATTATTAGTTACAACTAGATATTCGCCTCTTACGCGATTTTTTAAAAGTCGTCGGTTTTCGTTCAAACTTTACGACGTTAATCTATATCTAATAGGAAACATTTTCATGCATGCTAACATGTCTTAAAATTTTTATAACTCAGATTATATGGTGATCTTTGTCTCTTACATTCCATTAAACATCTTTAGAAAATTTCCAATTAATTCCTATTATCAATTAACATGATTTGTAACAATAATCAACTAACAATTCATCACTTTAAATGATCATGTGGAAAACTCCTACTTACTTTAAAATTTCTGGTTTTGAACATATGTTTATGGAATGATTTTCTTTTTAAATTAATAACATTTATATAGTAAACATGCTCTTATATCACTAATTATTCACTTGCAATTCCAAAAACAACTAACATGCAAAAACCCCTAATTTCATACTTCAAACCTTAACTCAATTTCATAACAACATAGGGCTTTCAATCCCTTTTCATTCTATACACTAATTAAACCTCTACTAAGCATGAATTTGCAATCAAAAGAAGAAAAACAAAAATCCTACAATTTTCCAAAAAAAAAATTCTGCATTAACCTAGATGTTAGGTTTCTTATTTTTGATCATTTTTAATCCATAAATATCATGTCTAGCATATCCAATTACATTATTCTAAGATCATTTCTTCCATTCCAACACCTTAAAATTTCGAACATGAGGGAAAAGAGAAGAAAAGAAAATCTAATTGGATAGGGTTGTAGAGAATGAAAATACCTTAAGATTTAATGAATGAAGTTATGGAATTGGATGGATGGATGGATGGTTTGTGTGAGTTCTTCAAGTTCTTGGTGAAGTCTTCAATGGAGGATTGAAGGGATGAAGAAGATGAAGTTGAGGGAGAGATGGAGAAAGTGGCCGAGAGAGAGAGTGAGTGGAGAGAGAGAGAGTTGTTTTGTCTAAGTAAAATGATTAATGGTTGACCATGCAAAAAGGTTAAGTTTAGGTGTCATTAGCTTAGGATATTAACATGCATGTTTAACACCTAAACATGGTGAGGTGGCGGCTGCCATGCAGCATTTTTAGAGGTTTTTCGGGTTTTTCCGGCGCGATCCGACGTTACGGAAAAACGAACGACGAAGACGTTGTTCGATACAAAAATCATCGTGATTTGATTTGACTTATAAATTCTAACGTATGAACTTAATTAGAAAACGAATTTCCAAAATTTATTTGGGCAAAAACTCGGAACGACAAGTCCAAGTTTCGTCCGGAAAAACGTAAAAACAAACTTTTTCGGCGTGCTTGTATTTGCGATTTTTAAACGTAAAATTAAACGGTTTCTTGTTCTAAGCTTACGATATAAAAACTTTTCGCATGCGCTAACCCTTAATATGGTAGTCGTCTAGCCGACTTCTGTAAATTATTTTCTTTTAGTAACGGATTCGACCGTTAGCTTTAGAATTAAAAATTCCAACTTAGGCGTGCAAAGCCATTAATTAATTAACTTCAAACTTCTTAGAACGTAAGGATTTTTACGGGGCATTACAATTCAACTCTAGAAGAACCTATATAAATATTCAAAATCAATAAGCATTTTTTCATATCATAATTGTTTTGCAACACCAACTTTGACCAATTAATTAATTAATTAATTGACCAAATAAATAATTTTATTTTATTACAAAATTTAATTTGATCAATTATTTGGATGAATAAGTATTTTGTGAAAATCAATTTGACCAATTGTTAAGATGTCAATGGTAATCAAATAATAAGAGGAAAATAAATGATGCTTCATATTTTGTGCTCTGTTCCGATTTTTTTTTATTATGGTAATTTGTACAATATTTATATCTATCTATCTATTTATAAATATATATTATTAAAACAATTGCGGATTCAAGACCTCCCCTTAATTCGAAACATCACCTTAATTTGAGGTCCTACGAGGCACAACCTCCATTTGGCATTCCTATTTATCTAAAATCCTAACTTTGAGCATTTTTAATAATTAATATATTTAATAGTTGTCGCCTGTGTGATCATATATATATATATATATATATAACTAACTATGGTAATAATTTTGTTATGTTATCGTATTTCATTAATAAGATATTCACAATCTTGATAGAGAGATATCACGATAGAAATTAATGTCAAACTATTTATTTTACCTTAATTTATTAAATTAAATTAAATACAAAACTATTTTAGTTGGATGATACACGATTTTCTATCCCACATCGCTTATCCATTACTTTACTCTTAGATAACCTATATAAATACGAAAAATCAATTTTTGAACTTGCAATTGTTTTGCACAATCAATTTAATTTCGCCAATTAATTACTTGGTTAAATAATTATTAGTTTTATTTTATTACAAAATTTGATTTGGCAATTTAATAAGTTGTCAATATTACTTTATTTAATTTGATGAATTAATAGTTTTATTTTTATATAAAATTTGATTTGACAGTTTAATAAGTTGTCAATATTAGTTTGTTTAATTTGGCAAATTATAAAGTTGGTGTAAATACAAAAAAAAAAATATACAATGTATGTTTTTATTCTAAATATTTGTAAAATTTTCAAAACATCCATATTAATTGATGTCGAATTAGTATTATTTTTAAAACGGAGATATCTAATTCAACTCCATGTAAAGAAATGTATATTATCATTTTTAAAATATCTATAATAATTCATGTCTATTAGTATGATTTTAAAAAACGACGAGATGATTCAAATTTAAACAAGAACCGTTTTGTTCAGATTGAGTCGATAAATTTAATTTTTTATCGAAGTGCTTCATTTAATTTAAAGAAAACGAGAAATGATAATATATATGAGAATTGATATTCAAAATGATTATTGCGGCTCATCCTAAATTTTCAAAGTTTAGAATGGAACCCAATTTGGCAGATGCAAAAATTGCAATATGTATATGTTTAATTCATGAACAAGTGGATAAAATCAACAATCTACCAACTAAACCAATTCAACTAATTGATGATTATAAGGGTTTAAAAACATATCAATCCCAAAGTTAAAATTGTCACAGCCCCAAATCCCGAGGGACGGCCAAGTCGAGGTGTGACTAGGGGTTGGATTAAAGAGGCGGGGAAGAAAGGAGAATTACTGAATAAATGAATAAATTATAACAGAAACTACTATGAACTTGACTTTATTGAATAAAAAGGGAGTCAATCTCGAAGGATCACTCGACATATTTGTTTCAGAGTAAGCTCGGTTCAAAGTATGAAAACTTAGACCGATAGGTTACACAATAAAAAGTGCATTAGTTTGCAGCGGAAAAACGTAGAATGATATCACATATCAAATGTGAAATCGATGCTCAACTAGACTTTACTTCCTTAAGTACGACCTTTACTCAACCTCCTCCGCCTTCGTCACTCAACCTGCACATTTAAAAACAAACATGCAGGGCTAAGTACATAAAGAACTTACTGGGCACATTGCCGAAAACAACTCACAAGAGTATAGATTAATCAGACATCTTTCATAAACATTCGTAAGACTTATACTGCTGTACACTTAATTCTGGATAACACACTGTAGGTTAACTCAGAATCCGATCGTCTGGATAGCACTCTGTGGGCTAATTCGGAATCTGTCCCTCTGGATAGCACTCTGTGGGCTATCTCAAAATCTGATCGTTTAGTTGGAATCTCTTGATAGCACTATGTGGGCTAACTCAGAATCCAATACTCTGCAGTAAATAAACATTTTCGAGCATCGCTCATTTTATTTGGTATATAGAAAGGCCCACTTTAATCGTTTACAGAACAAACTTTAACCTTCTGTCTTCCGTCCTGTCTTCAACTCCGACTTCCTCCTTTTATCGCAAATAAACAAACTTTAAAACTTGATCGTAACGATAAAAGAAATAGGAAATCAAACCGGTTTTAATCTTTTAGGCCTTTGCACTTTACTACTTTCTTTTGATTAACGAATAAACGAGACTCGATAAATTCTCGTTTAGAAACTGACTCGGCTCATTACTCGACACTTAGGTCAGTAGATAAAGGATGTCGATAACTTATAATGACTTAAAAGTTCACAAGGAACGAAGTTGAAAAGGATTCAACTTAAGAATTTAAGTTTTGGAAACTTTCTGCACAAGTCAGTGGTTCTGGAGTTCGCACAGAACAGAGCACTTTAAAAAAAGGGATGTAATTAATACCAAAAGAAAGCCACGGGTGTCTAGTTTACTCTCCAATTTACGGATCTCGATTTCGTTAAGCAAGCTAAAAGTTATGACAGTTTCCGTGAAATGTTGCAAAACAGTCCGCGCGAAACCCTAATGCTCGATAAAACTCGACGCACGATTCCCTAGGTTCGATTAATGCTATTCCACTTTTATTTTCGCGAAATTTCCATCTTTAAGACAGTTTACAAGCATGTCCCTTAATTGGGTTCATATTCACGTCTTTTGATTAAACAAACGACGAGCATTTCCTCGTCCTTTTCAACTAACCAATTACTAAACCAAATCAAATTTCAAAATCAATTTCTATCTCGACTTCTCGTTTATTAACTATAACTCAAAACATCTCATATCCCGGATGGAAATATCGTCAACTACAATATCGTTCGTCAGACGACAACAGTTATTAATAACAAATTGGTTTTCCTTATTCGACTTTTCTATCGGCATTTAATCTCATTTCTTCGTCTCTTAACAAAATTCCAAACTTCTTAGAATTCGTTCAAATTTTACGGTTACAATCATTAACTATCAAGATTAACATAGGTTCGAATCACAAACCTAAATCATTATCTAATCTCGACTTATCGACGATTGCTCGTCTCTTAACAAAAATCCGACGTTCTCCGATTTCGTTCAAATTTTACAACCACGATCATCATCTATCTAGCATTACTAATATGTAAACCATATTCTAAAAATATTAACGAGCTTCAACTTATCGATGAGTTTCCGTCTCTTACGTTTTTCATTTTATTTTTAGAAAAATTCCAATAAATTATATATTCATCCTCAAACATACTACATATCATTTCTCTTATCAATTCATGCATATCATAACATCTTCTTCATCAAATCATCCATTCTTCATCTCTTACACTTTTATTTTTATTTTTAGAAAATTCTAATTTAATTCATGTGATCATCTAACATCACATAGAATACTAATCCATCAATTAAACATCAAGAAAATCGAGCTACGAAAAACCCCTAAATCCATCAAAAATTTCGGTAATAACATAGATTTAAGGGGGGTGATTTCTTTATGATTTCATTCCATAGAATCATTAAACCAAAGTGCGAGGGCTAAAGGAGTTCCCACGTCTTCTTACCTAGCGAAGAGTAGGCAGGTCGAGGTCCTACGAGGTACCCACTACTCGGAGTACCCTCCAAAAAGGAAAAAGATGTGTCTGTCAGGTTCGGTTCTTCTTAGTTGGGTTGGGCGTGTTCGACCAGAAATGCTATGCTTACACACAAGACTACCCCTCTTCCCAAAAGCTTCGCGGGGACTACTTTACGACGACGGACGACCGCCCGTAGGGGGTTTACTGCACAAGGCCCCTGCAGAGGAAAGGCTTTATCCCAGGGAATAGATGATGCTCAGCTCCGCACAACATAGGGATTGGCACACTTTCGGGAAGAACATAGAATAGTAGAGGATCCAGCATGCAGAACACGGTTCATCATGCTTCTTCACCTCCTATGTTTCAAAAAAAATAAAAATGATGGGAAATGATTTTTGTTTGGTTCATAACGTTGAAGAAGCTCTTACCTTGTCGATTATGAACTCGGAAATGAAATCGATCGGTAGACGGATGACTTGTGAAGCTTTGAAAGCTTGAAGGAGATGACTTCAATGGAGGATTTGAGAGAGAAAAATGAGAGAGAGAATGATGGGGGAAGGAGGGGGGGGGGGGGGGGGCGGTAATGAGGGAGTGAGGGAGAGAGGATGACTAAGGCTCTACTATTACATAAAGTAGAAAAATATCCAAAGGTGATGACTCACCTAGGTAGGTGGTGGTTTAGAGGGTATTTTATTGCCGGAAATATCTCGTTTCCGGGTCTAGAACGTCGTTATAAAAGTCGAGAATTAATTTTTTAGTTGGTTACGTATTCGACGAAATCTAATTCGACCGTTAGATTAGAAATAAATCACATACTCGGAAAACCTAATTCATTTTTCAAAATCCGATAAAAAGTCGGGATTAGACAATCTAAAATTCGCCCGGAAAAATCATAAAAACTGACTTTCTTCGGTGAACTCGTATCGAAGAAAAAGTGAATGTAAATCCTGACGGTTTTTCGATCTGAGTTTTCGGACGAAAATTTTATCGGACGCGAAAACCCTAATACAATAGTCGTTCAACCGACTTCTGAAATTTATTTTTAGAAATGGATTTCACCGTTAGTCTTAGAATTGAAAATTCTTAACTTAGGCGTGCAAAGCCTTAATTAATAATTAAATTTTTATTTCTCGTCGGAAGAAAATATCCGAGGTATTACAAAAATACTCCAATCCAAATATTTTCCAATTCCTACTTTTTTGTGGCCTTTTGTCGTCGCCCCTCCACATTATTAAACCGATTGCTGAATTAAATAATAAGAGGAAAAGAAATGATGCTCCATATTCTGTGCTCCGTTCCGATTTTTCTTTATTATGGTAATTGTACAATATTTATTTATATTCATCTATCTATCTATCTATATATTATTAAAACAACTGCGGATTCGAGACCTCCCCTTAATTCGAAACATCACCTTAATTTGAGGTCCTACGAGGCACAACCTCCATTTGGCATTCCTATTCATCTAAAATCCTAACTTTGACCATTTTTAATAATTAATATATTTAATAGTTGTCGCATGTGTGATTATATATATAAAACTAACTATGGTAATAATTTTGTCATGTTATCGTATTTCATTAATAAGATATTCACAATCTTGATAGAGAGATATCACGGTAGAAATTAATGTCAAACTATTTATTTTACCTTAATTTATTAAATTAAATTAAATACAAAACTATTTTAGTTGGATGATACACGATTTTCTATCCCACATCGCTTTTCCATAATACTTTACTCTTAGATAACCTATATAAATACGAAAAATCAATTTTTGAACTTGCAATTGTTTTGCACAATCAATTTAATTTCGCCAATTAATTACTTGGTTAAATAATTATTAGTTTTATTTTATTACAAAATTTGATTTGACAATTTAATAAGTTGTCAATATTACTTTATTTAATTTGATGAATTAATAGTTTTATTTTATTATAAAATTTGATTTGACAATTTAATAAGTTGTCAATATTAGTTTGTTTAATTTGGCAAATTATAAAGTTGGTGTAAATACAAAAAAAATATTGAATGTATATTTTTATTCTAAATATTTGTAAAATTTTCAAAACATCCATATAAATTGATGTCGATTAGTATTATTTTTAAAACAAAGATATCTAATTCAACTCTATGTAAAGAAATGTATGTTACCATTTTTAAAATATCTATAATAATTCATGTCTATTAGTATGATTTTAAAATACGACGAGATGATTCAAATTTAGAAAAGAATCGTTTTGTTCAGATTGAGTCTGATAAATTTAATTTTTTATCGAAGTGCTTCATTTAATTTAACGAAAAGGAGAAATGATACTCCCAACGTCCATGAAAAAGTGCCCTACTTACCCATTTTTATTTGTCCACAAAGAAGTGCCCTACTTCACTTTTTCCAATCACATCAAGTCACATTCATAACAACTTCCACTCACATTTTACTCCTTCCACGCAAAATAAGTGGGACCCATATTCCACTCACAATAACTTTAACTTCATTTCACCTTTTTTACTCACAACAAGTGTGACCCTTATTCCACTAACAACAATTTTAACTTCCACTCTCAATAAGTGGGGCTCAAACTCTACTTACAATAACTTTACCAGCTTTCTTAAAACACGTGCCGACACCCAAATGGGGCACTCTTTTGTAGACGGAGGGAGTAATATATATGAGAATTGATATTCAAAATGATTATTGTGGCTCATCCTAAATTTTCAAAGTTTAGAATGGAACCTAATTTGGCAGATGCAAAAAATGCAATATGTATATGTTGAGTCCAAAGTTTTTTTAGGCCCATAACTTTGGGTGTTTTGCAAATGTGAGACAAATTTTTACGGGCTTGCAATTATAGGAAAAATTTTCAAAATTTTGGCATCCGTAGGACAAATTGAGCCCGATCAGGCTAAATCGCTTTACATAGAGGAAATTTAGTTGCTAAATAATTAATATTCTCTCCAAATAAACTTGAATTGCAAATCTTCATTACAACTTGCAGCTGCAAATAGCATGAGCAATACAAGCTAAGTCACACTACAATTCTAACAAATACAAACACTACATGCTAAAGAAAATCTATTGTCATTGAATGCATGCTTTTTTTTGTTCAGATTTGTTAGCCTCTCGTGCATTCAACCTCCGTCACATCCCGAAATGATTGCATTTGCTCGAGCACACATTGCGGGATCTTTCAATTCAAAAAAAGAACACACCTAGAACTTTGGAAAAAATGAGATTTTTAAAGCGCATCGACATCAACGATCTAGGGCATGGAAATCCAACAAAAAAAAATAACGCATTTGAGAAAACTTACACGGGATTTGGGGCAACACGGATACCTCCTCCCCGAATTATCCACGATGTGCGACAGATGGCCCTCACGGTTGTCACAGCCCTAAATCCCGAGGGACGGCAAAGTCGGGGTGCGACTAGGGATTGGATTAAAGAAGCGGGGAAGAAGGGGAATAAATAAGAATGAACAGACATTAATAACAGAATAACTTCTATGAACAAGACTTTATTGAAGAAGAAAGAGTTGATCTCGAAGGATCACTCGACAAGGTTCTCAAAAAGAAACTAAGTTAAAAAGTAAAGAACTTAGACTAAAAGGTTTATACAACAACAAAACAAAGAGTTTGAGGTTTGGCAGCGGAAACATAGAACTTAAACACTACAATTCTTCTCTTATTCACAATCCTACTCAACCTCCGCCGCTCCCGTCACTCAACCTGCACATTTAGAAAACACATGTTGGGCTAAGTATAAACATACTTAGTGGGCACTTTGCCGAAAACAAATATTACGAGTATAGATAAATCAGGCATCTCATTTAAATAGCACATCGGGGTTTTTCAATAAAATACCCGTGTCTACTAAACATTTTCTTTCTCATTTTCACAACATAGCTTGATCAAGCATTTTTCTGATAGATGTTATGTTCAACTTGCCCAATATTTTTCACCGCGGCTGGCTACCCCTCAACAGGATACCACACACACCGGCTACCGTGTATACTAACTCTGGAAAGCAGTCGGCTAACTCAGAGTCCGATCGATTTAGTTAGCAGTCGGCTAACTAATAATTCTGGATAGCAGTCGGCTAACTCAGAAAGGCAACAAGAGAACTCACATAAAACAAATATTTCATGTCCTGATTATCACTTTGAAAACACAATTATCAAAGCTGTAAATAAAGATTTTCGAGCATCACTCATTTTATTTCGTATATAGAAAAGCCCACCTTAAATGATTACAGAACTATAATACGAGCTTCCATCTTTGATCTTCCGTCCTATCCTTGGCACTGACTTTATCCTTTTATTGTAAATAAACAAACTTTAAATCTCGGTCGCAACGGTAAAAGAAACAGGAATTCGAAATCGGTTTTAGTCTTTTAGGCCTTTGCACGCTAAACTAGTTTCTTTTGATTAACACAGAAACGAGATTCGAACACTTCTCGTTTAGAACTAACTTGGTCCCTTACTCGACACTTAAGTCAATAAATAATGGAAGTCGATAGCTTATAACGACTTAAAAGTTCAAAAGGAATCAAGTTGAAAAGAACTCAACTTAAGAAAATAGGTTTTGGAATTTCCTGCACAAGACAGAAGTTCTGGAGTTCATACAGAACAGAGAATTTCGAAAAAGGGGATGTGATCTATACCAAAAGAAAGCCACGGATGTCTAGTTTACTCTCCAATTTACGGATTTCGATTTCGTTAAGCGAGCTAAGAGTTATGACAGTTTCCGTGAAAGGTCGCAAAACAGTCCGTGTGGAACCCTAGTGCTCGTTAACTCGACGCACGACTTCCTAGGTGTAATACCCCGAAAATTCTTTACGTTCTTAAAAATTTAAAGTTAATAATAAAAATGGCTTTGCACGCCTAAGTTTACGATTTTGAATTCTAAGACTAACGGTCAAATCCGTTTCCGAAAATAAATTACGGAAGTCAGCTAGACGACTACTGTATTTAGGGTTAACGCGTACGAAAAATTTTTAGTTCTGGAACTCAGAACGGAAAACCATCTGATTTTTACATTCACGAAATCGCGATACGAACTCGCCCGAGAAAGTTCGTTTTTATGATTTTTCGGATGAAACTCGGACTGTGTCGTCCCGAGTTTTTGTCGGAATTAAAATTTTAAATATTATTTTCCAATTAAGTTTTATACGTTAGAATTTTTGGACGAAACGGAATTTGACGATTTTGTGCCGAGCTACGTTTTTCGTCGTTCGATTTTCATAACGCCGTATCGCGCCGAAAAAGCGCGTAATTCTATCTTTCTCTCCCTCATGACCGACATGGTCACTCTCTCACAAGCATAGATATTTTTCTTTTTTTTATCCTAAGTATTTGTGACACCTAATGCTATTACTATTCCTACTTTACACATATTACCCTAAAGTAATATCTAATACACAAATTAGTCATCACTCTCATCTCCCTCCCTCCCAAAAATCGACTGCTCACTCTCTCCCTCTCTCCCATTTTCATTTTTTTTTCACCATTGTTGAAGACATCAAGCTCTTGGACAAGAAAAATCACACAAGTTCTTCATCCTCCATCGAATCCTAAGTCTTCTTTCTTTAAACTTCAAGGTAATCCTCTCCTCTCTAATTCTATCCATTCAAAATCCATTTCTTTTTATTTTTTCTTTGGATCGAGACTTATGGGATGATGGAATTAGATGTTTGATCTTCAATTAGTGAAATTAGATGTGTTAGATAAGATAATTAGGGATTAAAATTGAAAGAAATCAAGAGCCCTAAAACCTTTGATGATACCGAAAATTAGGGCAATTTGGTGGGATGTTTGAATCCTTCAATTGATGTTATAATCATGCTTAGGAAGTGTTCGATTAGGGATTAAAACAAAAAGAAATCGAAAGCCCTATGAAATTGGATAGAAACCGATTTAGGGCTAGGGTTTGGAATTGGGGTTTTTCAATTTAATGAGTAATTGGACTTCAATTGTTTAGTGGATGATATAGTAGTATGATTTAGGGATAAATGGTGTTGATTGATGAAGAAAATCACCCTCTTTAATTATTTTTCAATACCGAAAATTATTGAGAAAATAGGGGTTTGCATGTAGTTGAATTAGTTGAGGATTGGTTGATGAAATAATGATGTTGATAATATTAATTGATGTTATGAATTTATTTAGAATTTTCTAAAAATATTTGTGAGTCGTAAGAGACGAAGAACTCGTTTTAAGTTGAGATATAGTGATGATATGAAGTGATGGTATGCATGAAAATGAATCTTGTTAGGTGATGTTTGATGACATAAAATTTGAATGAAATCCGATAACTTTTAAAATCGCGTAAGAGACGAACAATTAGTCGTAATTAATAACCGAGAAGTCGAATAAAAATTCTAACTTGATAATATTTTTTATGATGGACTAAGGTATAACTTTGTAGTTGACGTCATGAGCTTTCGAGCTATTATAATACGAGTTATAGTGATAGTCGAGAACTAGAAACGAGAAATTGTTAATTGCTTTGGTTTAGTACTTGATAGTTGAAAACCGACGTTTAGAACGTCGTGCTATTGGATGAGTTTTGAAAAGGAGTTCATCACGTACGGGAGTACGTGTTGACTGCCTTGAGAGTCAAGTTTCTTAAGAAATCGAATACGAGAACTTAGAACGAACCTAAGAGGTTATACGTCGATTCTATCGAGCAACTAGGGTTAGCGCGGCAGTTTTGCGACCCTTGCCGGAAACTGTAATATCTCTTAGCTCGTTTATCGGATTTGCGAACCGTAAATTGGAGCGTAAACTAGACATCCCAAGCTTTCAAACGGTACAGGGCTCATCCCCAGTTTCCAGTTCTCCTGTTCTGGGCAGTCCCCAGAGTTACTGCCTTGCGCAGTGATTTTTCAGAATACTTTTTTCTAAGTTGTTTCGTTCGCAACTTAGTTTCTTTCTATCGTTTAAGCCGTAATAACTTGACGACTATCTTCCTACTGACCTCAGTGTCAAGTATGGAGCCTTGAGTTCTAAACGAGATGAGTTTGTATCTCGTATCCATTAAAGTAAAGAAATTTAGTTAATCGTGAAAATGCCTAAATCGTCTAATGGACTAAAACTTAATTTCCTAAGTTGATTTCCTTTCCAACTTAGTTCCTTGATCTTTTAAGTCGTATTGAGCTACTGACTACCCTCTCTACTGACCTAAGAGTCGAGTATGAGACCTTTCGAGTTCTAAATGAGATTTGTTCGAGTCTCGTTCCCGTTTAATTAAAATGAAACTAGTAGCGTGCAAATGCCTAAAGAAATGAAACGACTAAAGCCTATTTCGATTTTCAATGATTGATTATCTTTTATGACCCGATTTTAAGTGTTATTATTTTACGATGAAGGAGGAAGCCAGAAGTAAGGAAAGGACAGAAGATCAGGAGATCGGAAGCTAGTACTTAGTAGTTCTGTATCACAAAGGTGGGCTTTCATATATAAAATAAAACGAGCAATGCTCGGAAAACCTTTCTTTATCGCTTTGATATCTGTGTTTTCAAAGTGATAATTATGGCATGAACTGTTTTATGTTTTATGTGAGTTCTCTTGTACCTATCTGAGTTAACATTCGTATTTTCCAGATTTAGAGTTAATCTAAATAGGTTAACTAACGATCGGCTCTGAGTTAGCTGCTAAGTGCTTTCCAGAGTTAGTGCACTTTGTAACCTGTGGTGTATGTGATATCCTGTTGAGGGGTACCAGCCACGGTGAATGAGAATTGGTCAAGATTGAACGTAGCATACCAGAAAATGCTCGGCCGAGTAAATTGTGAAAATCAGTCAGAAAATGTTTAGTAGACACGGGCCCCTTTTTAATAAAACCCCCGATGTGCTACAAATTATGAAATGCCATATTATCTCTACCTATGATTATATTTTCGGCATCGTGCCCACTAAGTACTTTTTTACTTAGCCCTGCATTATTTTCTAAATGTGCAGGTTGAAGCGACGATAACGGCGGTGGTTGAAGTTGAGTTGAGAAGATAGGATGCTTTAGCTTATGACTTACTTCCGCTGCAAAACTCTAAGTCTTTTGAGAATATGTATATTGAACAAATCACTGTAGTATAAGTCTGTAATCTTGAACTTAGTTACTATCGTGTACTTTTGTCGAGTAATCCTTCGCGATTAACTCTTCCTTTCTTTTAGTAAAGTCTTGTTCATTGAATGTATGTTGTCTTTTATGTATGTTTAGTCAGTTAGCCCCCTTCTTCCCCGCTTCTTTAATCCAATCGCAGTCGCACCCCGGCTTCTGCCGTCCCTTGGGATTTGGAGCTGTGACACTAGGTTCGATTTATGTTAAACCACTTATATACTCACGAAATTTCTGTTTCAAGGCAGTAAATACAAACAATCATTCATCATGAACTCCTTCACATTTCTGATGGATTTTAATTCTGAGCTTTCGGTCGAAAAAAATTACCAGACGCGAAAACCGTAATACAGTAGTCGTTCGTCCGACTTCTGAAAATTATTTTCGGAGACGGATTTCACCGTAAATTTTAGAATCGAAATTCATGATCTTAGGCGTGCAAAGCCATAATTATTAATAACTTTTATTTTTAAAGACAGAAGAAATTATCGGGGTATTACATCCTACCCCCTTACGAAAAATTTTGTCCCGAAATTTGCTTATCTTCTTAAACTGTTCGGGGTACTCCTTCCTCAACTCTTCTTCGAGTTCTCACGGGGCTTCTTCTTGCCCGTGATGATCTTATAACACTATTACTAATCGTATCGACTCGCTTCCTAACTTTCACGCTTTTCGATCCAAGATCGACTGCGGTCTTTCTTCATAACTTAAGTCAGTTCCAAGAACAACGTCTTGCGGACAAAACCACGTGTGCAGAATCGAACACACATTTTCTCAAAATGAGATACGCATATAATAAACATTCCATAAACTTGGCAACAATGCCATAACTATCCGTATTGGAAGCTATCTTTTTCGAGATATTCACTAATCATCTAAATCTTTTGTCTAAGCTGATACTTGACACGAATCTAACGATTCTCTTTAACGGAGATATCTTAAGAAACTTTATCTCCTTTATCGAACTTTTGCTCTGATTGTCGCATATACGTAAGACTTCCGTCTTCCTTAAACTCCTTTCATTCTGACACGAATCTATCGAATGATCTCGATCATTTCCTTGACCGTATCTGATCATAGGTTCTTTCTTTCACTTACCTTATGACAATAAGACAGTTATCTGAAACTTCTTCTTCTACAAGGCCTTGTAAGGCACAATACTTATCGTAGCTTAATAACTATCGTTATTACTATTTGATCAACGTCAAAATATTCTTCCATTTCTACATAGAAATACTTAACGGTTATAACAACCCGTATGGTCGTCTCTGTAAAGCTTTCACTTGCTGATAAGCTAAACATCTTTCTACAAACGAGGCAACGTCTCGTTTCAATAAATTTTACCAGAAATCCTTTATTAAATCTTAATACATCTTTGTATTCTCTAGGTACGCTGTATGGCGTATCATGAGCCTCACTCATGATATTGTTCTTTAATTCGCCGATATTAGGGATATAAGGTCTACCTTCAAATAAAATCGTATGATCTGGTGCTTTTAAAATAACCGTCTGGTTTATCCGTTCTTATCCTTAGTCGTAGCTTCTGAGTTGATTCGTCTTCTCTTTGCGCACTTATGATTCTTTCTCGTAAGTCTGATGTAGCTTCGAGTGCTGTTATTTGGTTTGTTATCGTTTCAGGTGCATCGAGCACTTCTAAGTCCATTTTCTTAAATTCTCATACAAGAGTTTCTTTCTCAACAAAGAGACATCCTAACTTCGTTGGAGTCTTGCGACTCAGCGCGTTGGTTACAACGTTTTCTTTTCCTGGTGGTAATTGATTTCGCAGTCATAATCCTTTACTAGTTCGAGCCATCGTCTTTATCTTATGTTCAATTCCTTTTTGCTCGAAGAAGTACTTTAAACTCTTATGGTCCATAAAAATCTCAACCCTAACACCATAGAGATGGTGTCTCCAAATCTTCAATGCATGCACGACGACTGCAAGCTCTAAGTCATGGGTTGGATACTCAACTTCATGAGGTCGAAGTTGTCATTTTGAAGCATAAACTATCACCTTTCCATCTTGCATCCTAACGCACTCTAATCTGATCTTTGAAGCCTCTGTAAATACTTCGTATTCCTTGTTTGTTTCTGGAGGGGCTAAATCTGGTGCGATGGTCAACCTTTCCTTGAGCGTCTGCGAACTTATCTCGCACTTGTCGGTCCATTTATACTTATTTTCCTTTTTAAGTAGTTGCGTCATAGGCCTAGCAATCGTTGAAAATCCTTCGATGAATCTTCTGTAATAACCGGCTAAACCTAAGAAACTCCTAATTTCGTTCGGACTTGTTGGCGATTTCCAATCGCGTACTGCCTCTACCTTGGCAGGATCTATCTTGATGCCTTTTGCTAACACTATATGTCCAAGGAACATTACTTCCTTCAGTCAAAACTCGCACTTACTGAATTTAGCGTAAAGCTTCTCGGCTCTAAGCATTTCTAAAACTATTCTTAAGTGTTCCTCGTGTTCTTCCTCATTCTTGGAGTAAATGTGAATATCGTCGATGAATACTAAAACAAATTTGTCTAAGTACGGGTGGAAAAATTCGATTCAGGAAATCCATGAATACTGCGGGAGCGTTAGTCAAACCAAATGGCATATCTAGGAATTCATAATGGTCATATCTGATCCGAAGGCGGTTTTAGGTATATCTCCAGTTTATTCTTCAACTAGTGTTGTTTAGACCTTAAGTCTATCCTCAAAAATACACTTGTTCCTTTTAAGCTTATCAAGAGGTCTTCTATCCTTATAAAAAGATATTTATTCTTAAGGGTTATCTTATTTAACTTGCGATAGCCTATGAACATTCTCATAGAACCATCCTTCTTCCTGATGAACCAATCAGGTGCTCCTATGGTGAAAATGCTTGTCTAATGAAATCATCATCTAACAACTCTTGCAGTTGGATCTTAAGCTCTTCTAACTCTTTTGGTACCGTCCTATACGGCCTTTTGATTTGGAAGCCGATCCTGGTTCTAAGTCGATTGTGAAATCTACGTGATGGTCTGGTGGTAAACCAGGTAATACTTCTGGAAAGATATCTTTATATTCGTTCACAACCTTCACGTCTTGAATGGTCTTCTTGGCTCCTGGTTCTTCAACTAGGTACACGAGATATGCTGTGGTTCCTTTCTTCCTTATTAACTTCTTAGCTTGTAGAGCGGATATTATCGGTATCCTCCTATCCATCATAATCCCATAAAATTCAGTTGGTTCTCTACCCGGGGGTTGAAAAGAGATCTTTCTCTCGTTGCAGGGAATCGTGGCATAATTCTCTGACAACCAGTCCATTCCTAAGATTATATCTACGTCCCACATTATTATCACGTTTAAGTTGTTCGTTTTAACCTTAAGAGTTTCGATTTCTAGTTCTAGGTTAGAGCAAACATGCGTAGAAGTAGTGATCTCTCCTGAAGGTGTAGCTATTCTCATAGCGTATGCAGCTCTTACAGGTCTAATATCTAAGTTATCGCACAAGATCCAACAATAACAGAATGCGATGCGCCAGTATCAAACAGTATCTTAATGGGGGTGTTATGAAGTTTGTCCATACCTGCTAGGTTCCTTTTCCCTTTATGTTGTGCACCCTGTTTGATCGCGCATGCCTTTGCATTCTGCTACTGTTGAGCGTGCTGCTGAAATTGCTGCTGGGTCATCTGTTGTTGCGGCTGTGCCTGTATCGCCCTCAAAGGCTGGGGTTGTCTGAACTGGTTCTGTCCTGTCGCTGGAAAAGGTTCCGGGCAATCCCTCTTCATATGCCCTTTCTGTCCGCAGTTAAAACAAACACCAGTGCCGGCTTGAAAACACCGGGGTGCGTACTATTACACTTAGGACAAACAGGACTGATAACCCTCCCTGGGTTATGACCTCCTTGATTGGAATTCCTCTGTTGTCCTTGCGGCTGGTTTTGCTGATTATTGCCTCTCCATGGTCCAGTTTGGTTATTTCCTTGGATGTACAATCCCGACTGACTATTTCCCTGCCATGGCCTCTTGCCATTGTTATTACCCTGATTAGGCTGCTGAAAGCCTCGTTGATTTCCATTCATTTGATTCCCTTGATTATTATAATTCTGATTATAGTCACGGCTATTTTCCCCTTCCCACTTTCTTTTCCCTAACTAGTTGCTATTATTGTTGTTATAATAGCCTCGGTTTTGATTCTGGGTTGGAGCTGGGGTGGGTGTTATTACTTTCTTCTCATCAGGCACTACGGCCTCCATCTCTAGGGCTTGCCCTAGAACATCAGGATAGCTCAGTCCCTCATGACTGGCTAATGCTATTCCCAATTCGTGTCTAAGTCCTCCACAGAACTTCTTAGCTATCTTTTCTTCGGTATCGACCTGAGTTGGCGCATACCTCAACAATTCACAAAACTTTGCATCGTATTCTGTGACCGTCATCTTACCCTGTTTCATATTATAGAACTCAGCCTCCTTCTAAGCTCTATATGTCTTCGGCACGTATTTGTCAAACAATACCTCTTTAAATTCTTCCCATGTGAATCGAGCCAGATGCTCTGCCGGTATTACTTTCTGTCTTGCCTCCCACTAGTAATCCGCTGGTCCAGAATGCTATGCATGATAGTCGCTCCTCATCAGTACATCTGAGGAGTTTGAAGATTCTTTCAATAGATCGCACCCAGAGCTCAGCGTCGCTAGGGCTGCCCGATCCATTGAACATAGGCAGGTTTCGTTTGAGGAAAATATCCTCAATGTCCCTATGGGGTGGTGGTGGAGGTGGTGGCGATGGTGAAGGTGGAGGGGTATCATTACGTTCTTGTTCTTGTTCCCTTTCGTTTTCCAGTTGACGTCTTCCACGCCCTCTGGGCCTACCAGGGCCTCTACGATTATTAATATTTCTTGGCGGCATTTTCTTTAACTATAGAAAACGAAAGTTCTCATTAGCGCCTTACCTTAGACCTTTCTTTTACTTACTAACCCCTTTTTGCAACTCAAACAAGTTCACGGAAGAAGAATTAGGGAATTAACTTCATTACTAGCTCTTTCATCTTTTAACTTCCCAAGTTAAACTTAAACTCTCGTTACACGAGTTCTTGTTTACTACACGATTCTTGTTTACTACACGATTTAAAAGAAACTTTCTTGTGATCAAAACCCTCTCATGGGTCATGTATATATATATATACATCAAAAAGAATACTAGTTTTGCCTCCAACGAGGACTTATACAACAGGAAATCTAGACTACTACGAGTCTAAGCTAGGTGTTTATCCTATTTTGGTCTTATTTTGCATATATGTTTAGGTGTGTTTTTGATGATAATTCGGTTGGGTTTTATTGTTCTAAGTTAAAAATGGCACTAATGCTTCGTTTGAGTATTTTGAGTGAAAGTGTAGGTTTTGAACCGGAATTGCAAGTTTTAAAGAACAACGTAAGCTCAATCCAATTTTTGGAACGAAGCGGTATAAGGAGAGTAGAGCTGAAGTAAAGGGCAGAGTTCTCTGCATAACCAGAGCTCCCTGCTCGTTTGTTCATTGCGCGTCCAGCAAGTGGAGGCAGAGCTCCCTGGTCATACCAGAGCTCCCTGCCCTGTCTATTAATTATTGGTGAAGGACTTAAGGGCAGAGCTCCCTGCACAGGGTCACTTAAAGCCACCGCCTGCGTGAGATAATTAAGAAAAAGACTGGTTACCTTTTTAAATTTGATTGGAGGTTGACTTTTCTTTTTGGCTTAGGTTTTCGTTTTCTCAACAAAAAAGGACGACCGATTCTTTTTGGTTTTGGGGAATTTAGTTTTTTTTGCTTTCTGCTACTTTTGAACGCTAGCACGAAGAAGACGAAAGTATTTTATTTTTCTTTTCTCTTGATTAGTTTTTGCTTCTACTCTTTTAATTATTGTAATTTCATTCCGGATTCAAGAACAACATCACCGCGGATTTATTGTGAGATTCTTCTTTAACGTTTATTATGCAATTTCCATTGAAGCTTGTGAGTTCTTAATTCTTGTCTTTATTTTCTTCTGCTTTAATTTCTTTTAGATTAATTTCTTTGAGTTTATGCTAGGATTAAAGATTATTATTTCAGAGGTTAGATTAGATTTCAATTATTGCCAAGATTTAATTCATGTTTAATTTCTCCTTTCAATTTGCATCTAGGTTTAATTCGTTTTAGATTTTATTTCAATTCTTGTCTAGATTAATTTGTGCTTAGTTATTTCTTCCGCCTAGTAATAAACAATCAAACCCTCGATTTTATTGCTTTGTTTTCTTTTTTGTTTGCGATACAGATAATTTTCCTGCTAAGTTTTCCTTGTGAGACGATACTTGGGTTAACTTGCTTAATCTACAAAGATCACGTTTAATTGCGTGCAACTTAGGATTAAAATAGTTGAAACAAATTTGGCGCTGTTGTCGGGGAAAACTTTAGGCAATTATTTGTGTTGCTTTATTTTTATTTTTCTTGTTGATTACTTTTCTCCCCCAGTTGCACGTGATGTGTTTTCTTTTTTTTGTGTACGCAGGAACTATAGAAATAGTCTAGAGATACTGAGGGCGTTCTTCGGGTTGCTGGGATCCAGAGAATATTCAAGGTTACCAGACATATTGGACTAATGAGTCGAGTTCTGCGTGGAATCAAAACCAATGGCAGAGTTCGGGTTCAGCATATCCATTCGGACCATCTTATGAGCAGCAAATGATGTACTCGCCTCAACAACAGTATTTTTCTCCTCAGCAACAATACTTTCCTCCACAATACTCGTCTCCGCAGATGTCGTACTCGATGCAACAATCTCAATTTCAACCTCCACATCAACAATTCTAATATCCTTCTCCTCGAAAATCTTCTTTAGAGGATACAATGAATGCTTTTATCCGTGAAAGCAAACAAGCGAGGGAGTCACAAGGAGATGCACTTGAGCGCCTCACCACACAGGTGGAGCAGATTGTTGAGACAGTGAGTGTGATGATGCAACAGAATCCGACACAGCAACTTTCATGGCAGCCTCATCAGGCTAATACCGACACTTATCTTAGTGACGGCGAGAGCGATGAAGTGGATGCACATGAGGACACTACCTCTCAAAGGAGCATGAATTATGATGACTATGATCATGAGGAGTTGACTAGTCCAAAGGTATTGGATGAAGATGACTACCTGATTGAGTCGATAGTGTTGGAGGATGTAGAGGAGCTATGCGCTCAAGAACTGAACGATGAGACTGAGTATGTGGTTAAGCTTGTTGTGGTGGAATGTGCAGATGAGCTATGCCTTTCGGATCTGATGGATGGGAAAGAGAATGGAGAAAAATATTTGCCAGTGTTCGGGTTTTCCAAGATTATTGCCAAATTTTTCTCTTATTCAGATTTTTATTTCATACCATCTGATTCATTTCTTCAGAATTGCTCTTTCCTTGATGCTACTGACACATTGGCCGATGGTCGTTTCTTGGAAGAAGATTGTGAGGACTATCTACTGGTAGGACCAGTTGATGTGCGGGATGAAGATGAGCTAATCCAAACAATGGAATGGCTCAAACTCGACAAGGAATTTGGATAACACCGGTTCCCGTCGGCTGGCGACGTTAAAACTTAGCGCTGCGTGGGAGGCAACCCACTGTTTGGTAATTGTTAATTTTTTTTCCTTTAATTAGTTTTTTTTTCTTTCATTTAGTTTTTCTAGGTTGTTGGATCATAAGCTTTGTTATTTCCTCGGTTGATTCTTGTCATTCCTTAAGTGAAGCCTCCTATCCCTCTCTCTTATTTTATTGTTACAATGAGAACATTGTCTGTTTTTCTTGAGAGGGGGAAAGGTGTCTGTTATCATTGATTATCTTGCTTTGTCCTCACTAGTATTATTTTGATTTGATGAATGATGCTTTGATGGACTTGATTGATCAGGACATTCTGGTATGAATTGATTGTCTGTGAGTAGCATATAGTTAACTGTGGGGCATTGCCATGTTTGAAATGAGATTTGCTTGATATTTGAATGTGGGATTATGGGTGAGAAGATTGTGTTTTAGATGTTGGTATAGTTAACTGTGCGGCATTTTCTTTAACTATAGAAAACGAAAGTTCTCATTAGCGCCTTACCTTAAACCTTTCTTTTAATTACTAACCCCTTTTTGCAACTCAAACAAGTTCACGGAAGAAGAATTAGGGAATTAACTTCATTACTAGCTCTTTCATCTTTTAACTTCCCAAGTTAAACTTAAACTCTCGTTACACGAGTTCTTGTTTACTACACGATTCTTGTTTACTACACGATTTAAAAGAAACTTTCTTGTGATCAAAACCCTCTCATGGGTCATGTATATATATATATACATCAAAAAGAATACTAGTTTTGCCTCCAACGAGGACTTATACAATAGGAAATCTAGACTACTACGAGTCTAAGCTAGGTGTTTATCCTATTTTTGGTCTTATTTTGCATATATGTTTAGGTGTGTTTTTGATGATAATTCGTTTGGGTTTTATTGTTCTAAGTTAAAAATGGCACTAATGCTTCGTTTGAGTATTTTGAGTGAAAGTGTAGGTTTTGAACCAGAATTGCAAGTTTTAATGAACAATGTAAGCTCAATCCGATTTTTGGAACGAAGCGGTATAAGGAGAGTAGAGCTGAAGTAAAGGGTAGAGTTCTCTGCATAACCAGAGCTCCCTGCTCGTTTGTTCATTGCGCGTCCAGCAAGTGGAGGCAGAGCTCCCTAGTCATACCAGAGCTCCCTGCCCTGTCTATTAATTATTGGTGCAGGACTTAAGGGCAGAGCTCCCTGCACAGGGTCACTTAAAGCCGCCGCCTGCGTGAGATAATTAGGAAAAAGGCTGGTTCCCTTTTTAAATTTGATTGGAGGTTGACTTTTCTTTTTGGCTTAGGTTTTCGTTTTCTCGACAAAAAAGGACGGCTGATTCTTTTTGGTTTTGGGGAATTTAGTTTTTTTTGCTTTCTGCTACTTTTGAACGCTAGCACGAAGAAGACGAAAGTATTTTATTTTTCTTTTCTCTTGATTAGTTTTTGCTTCTACTCTTTTAATTATTGTAATTTCATTCCGGATTCAAGAACAACATCACCGCGGATTTATTGTGAGATTCTTCTTTAATGTTTATTATGCAATTTCCATTGAAGCTTGTGAGTTCTTAATTCTTGTCTTTATTTTCTTCTGCTTTAATTTCTTTTAGATTAATTTCTTTGAGTTTATGCTAGGATTAAAGATTATTATTTCAGAGGTTAGATTAGATTTCAATTCTTGCCTAGATTTAATTCATGTTTAATTTCTCCTTTCAATTTGCTTCTAGGTTTAATTCGTTTTAGATTTTATTTCAATTCTTGTCTAGATTAATTTGTGCTTAGTTATTTCTTCCGCCTAGTAATAAACAATCAAACCCTCGATTTTATTGCTTTGTTTTCTTTTTTGTTTGCGATACAGATAATTTCCCTACTAAGTTTTCCTTGTGAGACGATACTTGGGTTAACTTGCTTAATCTACAAAGATCACGTTTAATTGCGTGCAACTTAGGATTAAAATAGTTGAAACACTAGGCTAACTGCCTATTTGTATACAGGATGCACTACTGGTTGCATTACTGTACCACTGGAAGTACTAGAACGGAAACGATCCAAAACTCCGTATCCGTATAGAGTACTACAAAAACTAGTTACTGATCCGACTATTTACAAGACAAAAAGTGCTTCTGCTACTACTATGCGTCTAAGATGCCCTGCTCAACAAGCTACTGTCGAGTCACTACCTCCCTCTACGGCCTGCAAAACCTCGGAGTCCTCCTCTGAATCTGAATTAAAGACGATCTGAAGTGCTTCGTCAACCCTAATCGTGGAGCCGTCCAAAAGTACAAGTGGTGGTGGCGAAGGCACCTCTAAAACGGCCCTCTCCGAGTCTGACACTAGGTATTCACAACTGGGCTCTACTGTTCTCTTCTTCAGGGGAAGAAGGTGCTCTGGAATCGTACTAGGATCGTACTCCTCCCTAGAACGGACCCTGGACGGTCCTGCCTCATACTCTGCTCTAACTCTGGCTAACTCTGAACAAATCTCGTCAAGTGGTCTGAAGGGGTATGGTAACTCGATCATAGCGGTGAGATCTGCGCCAATCACTGGGTACTCTGCCTCTGAAACTAACTCCTCTGTGTCCTCACTAGGTACAAACACTGGAGGGATCTCTAACTGTGTGTCCATCTCTGGATTTATCTCAACATGTTCTGTCTCTGAATCTGCTGGAAAGTGAGTGTAGGGAGGGTGTTCTTGAATGGGATATGATGCTACGTGTCTGCTTTGAAAGAAACGCTTGTGCACTGCTAGAGCGAATCCTAAGTAATCACCCGTCGGCTCTACATCGTCACCAAACACTCCAAGGTAGTACCATGCCATGTTGTGTGCCCAACCACGCCACTCCTCTGGCAGTCGAATAATCAGGTCGAATATAGCTTGACGCTCTGTAACGGAATAGCGAGCTGCATGGTAAACAGCCGAAAAGTTACTAATTATTTGTCCTATATCATAATTCGGGTCTGCCTCAAAATCTCGATACATGTCTAATATCTGATCTTCCCAAGTACGCTGTGGCGGGGATTGGCTCTCCTGCGTCGTGTTAAATCTAGTATTCATCCTACAAAGTTTTTAAGAAACATGGATCAGTAACGGGTAGGGTAATAACTTATCTTAAGGGAAATCTTAAATTACAAGTTGAATATTCCTTATTCAATTGTAATGTCACCAACACTTAAACAATCTCTTATCTTAAACATTTAACAATTCACAGAGAATTGCTCTTAAACAATATATAGAAATAAAATTTCAAGATTTTATTTCCATCCTTTATCTTATCATTCTTTTACTTCCTTACTTTATCTTCTTATCACACTCTTACTTCATTCTCCATTACTTTCTTCCTTTATTTCTTCCTTGAAGAAATTTTCTTAACGATTCTCACTTATTAAAACAAAGTACGTCTACTTTGTTCATGTTACTCATTCAAAAGTAACATTCGTTTACAAAAGATTTTGTCCTTCCCGACACTTGAATCTCGTACTTATCGTATTCTTCGTTCAATTACGAATTATGACATGAATTCCAAAAAAAAAATGGAATAATAACTAGAGAATAACTTTTTAGAACTCAAGTTCTAATCGTCGTTGGAATCGATCGATCGTTTAATATTCGTGCTCGAGTCTTAATAATTAAAACAAATCTCTTTTTGAAGTTCGAACGAGGCGAACTCCAACTGAAAACGAATTCGTTCATGTTACTTTACGGAAGTAACATTCATTTCTTTCATTTACTTTGATCCCCTTTATTCTGTCCTTCTTGACCCGATCATTTCTTTCTTATTTCGAAGCCAATACTTCTCAAACGTCTAATCGTTTCTTTCGTTCACTTGGTACAGAATTAACTTTCCTTATCATTACTTATCTTATTTCCTTGAAAGAAATTCTTATCGGCTCTTGATTACAAAAATAAAAATCGACTCTGCCGAGTCTTTGTTCATGTCACTATACGCATGTGACATTCGTCTATAAAAGTTCTTCCCGTTTTACGATCTCCTTTCAAAATCAATTGAACTAACGTTTCTTAAAACGTCTAAGTTCTCGAAGAATCGGAAAGACCTTAGATTCAAAGTCTATGTTCTTAGCGAACCGGGAAAAATCCCTAGAATCAGTCTAGATTCTCGTGCCAACAAACTTTTCAAATTAAAAGAAATTATTGCGCAAATAATTTCACATAATATAGTACTCGTACTATCACATAATCACAAAATATCTCAAAGTATAATTCTTATACTTTCAAACAATTCGGATTCTTGGCACCATTCTCATTCTTGATTCAAATACTTTTTTTAAAATTTTCTTAAAAGAATTCACATTTCTTAAAACTCTTTCCTTTCCTTCTTCTCTCTTTCTTTCCTTTGTTGAGTCGACGTAGCGGGAGGTTGAGTTGTCATCTACACTCTTAATCTTAGTGTCACGGCCTAACTTCACTTGAAAGAAGACTTGGGTATAGAGTATGAACGAATACTCTATCTGACTACTTTGAAAGAAACTTGTATACAGAGCAGAAACGATTGCTCTGATACCACTCTGTCACAGCCCCAAATCCCGAGAGACGGCAGAAGCCAGGGTGCGACTGGGATTGGATTAAAGAAGCGGGGAAGAAAGGGGTTGAATGAATAAACATACATTAAATGACAAAACACTTCTATAAACCTGACTTCATTAGATAAAGAAAGAGTTGATCTCGAAGGATTACTCGACATAGTTCTCCAAAAGCAAACTAAGTTATAGTACAGAACTTAGACTACAGAGTTATATACAAGATAATACAAAAAGGTTTAGAGTTTGGCAGCGGAATAAACGTAGAATGTGACTTTGTTCTTCTTTCCTATCACTATCCTACTCAACCATCACCGCTTCCGTCGCTCAACCTGCACATTTAGAAAACATATGCAAGGCTAAGTACATAAAGCACTTAGTGGGCACTTTGTCGAAAATATATAATAAGTATTGATAAATCAGGCATTCTTATCTCTGTAGCACATCGGGGTTTTCTTTAAAAATGCCCGTGTCTACTAAAATATTTTCTTATCATTTTCACAATTTAGCTTGGCCAAGCATTTTTCTGACAGATGTTACGTTCAATCTTGTCCAATAATAATCACCGTGGCTGGTTACCCCTCAATAGGATACCACATACACCACAGGCTACTGTGTACACTAACTTTGGATAGCAAGTCGGCTAACTCAAAGTCCGATCCTTTTAGTTAACAGGTCGGTTAACTAATAAATTCTGGATAACAGGTCGGCAAACTCAGAAGGGTACAAGAGAACTCACATAAAACATAAAACAATTTATGCCTGATAATCACTTTGGATAAACACAGTTATCAAAGCTATAAATATCACTTTCGATTTGTGGAAAAACCCACATTTTGTTTGATATATATAAAAGCCCACCTTAAAGATTACAGAACTATTAAACGAGCTTCCGTTCTTCAATCTTCTGTCCTATCCTTGTGCTGACTTCCTCCTTCATCGTACATAATCATACTTGATAAGTCGTCGATACGATAAATGAAAATGGAAATCGAAAACGAAATCGAATTAGTCTTTTGAGCTTTTTAGGCATTTGCACGCTAAACTAGATTCTTTTAGTTAAACGGAAACGAGACTCGAACGCATCTCATTTAGAACTCATTTGGTTCCTTACTCGACACTTATGTCGGTAAAAACTGAAGTTAATAGCTTACAACGACTTATAAGATCAAAAGGAAACAAGTTGAAAAGAATTCAACTTAAGAATCTAAGTTTTGGAATTTACTGTTCAGATCAGTAAGTTTGCACAGAACAGGGAATTTCGAAACAGGGGACGGGCCCTGTACCAAAAGAAAGCCACGGATGTCTAGTTTACTCTCCAATTTACGGATCTCAATTCCAATAAACGAGCTAGGAGATATGACAGTTTCCGTGAAACGTCGCAAAACAGTCCGAGTGTAACCCTAGGGCTCGATAACTCGGCGTACGACTTCCTAGATTCGACTTATGTTATTTCACCTTATTTTTCACGAAATTCCTGACTCATGACAGTCAACACGTATCATCATACGTGATGAACTCCTTTTCATTTTTCGTCTAGGCATGACGTTTAAAAACCTCGTCTTTTCAACTACACAATTACTAAACCAAAACAACTTAACATTTCAAATCCTAACTTCTCGATTTCAACTATAATTATCATTTCATAACTCGGATGAACACGTCGTCAACTACAAACTTGTTCTCTTATCGATAACATTCATTAATATCTAATTACTTTCCTTACTCGTCTTTTCTATCAACACTTATATTCATTCATTCGTCTCTTACGAAATATCCGATGTCATTGGAATTCGATCCAATTCTACAATATTATTAATCGTCTATCAAGAATCATTAGTACGTAAATCATAACCTCAATTCATTATCTAATCTTGACTTATTGTCGATCGTTCGTCTCTTACTATAAATTTTACGTTCTCCATTTTCATTCAAATTTTACAACAACGATTATCGTCTAACGAGCATTACTAACATGCAAATCATATTATTAAAACATTAACGAGCTCTAACTTATCGACACGTCTTCGTCTCTTACGTTTTTCGTTTTATTTTTAGAAAAATTTCGATTAAATATATAATCATCCTCGTTCATCCTATATCTCATTTCCATAAACATAACATGCATATCATAACATTTACTATACTAAATCAACCAATCTTCATCTCTTATATTTCGAATTTTATTTTTAGAAAAATCTAAATTAATTCATAGAGTCAATTAGCATCATGAAGAACACTAATCTATCGATCAAACGTCAAAGAAAACGAGCTACGATCAAACCCCCAAAATTTCCTAAAATTTCGGTAAACCCTAAAACATAGGGGTTCTTGATTTTCCTCATGATTCGATCTGTAGAACTCGAATCTAATCATACTAGAACATGAATCGATTAAAAGACAACATGCTATTCCATCTCCTACATTTCGAAAAAAAAAAGAAAATGATGGAAAAGGAATTGTGTTCGGTTCATATTGGAGACGAAGTTCTCACTTTGCGGAATACGAACTCGGAAATGGAATTGATCGGTAGATGGAAGACTTGTGTTCTTGAGAAGAGCTTGGATGAAGAGTTTTAATGGAGGAATTTGAGAGAGAATGGGAGAGAGAGAGAGAGAGAGAGAGAGAGAAAATTCGGTTATGAGGGAGAGAGGGAGAGAGAAGGTGATGACAAGGTGATTTTCTATAGCATAAAGTAGAAAATATCTCACTTAGGGTGGTGACTCGCTTAAGGGCTGTTTGATTGCGAAATTTTGACGGAAATATCTCGTTTCCGGACTTTAAACGATGATTAAAAAGTCGAGAAATACTTTCTTAGTTAGTTACGAATTCGACGAAATCTAATTCGTCCGTTAGATTGGAAATAATTTACGTACTCGGAAAACCTAATTCGTTTTTCAAAATCCGAGAAAAAGTTGGGACATCACAGTCCAAATTTCGCCCGGAAAAGTCATAAAAACTAACTTTCTCCGGTGAACTCGTATCGAAGAAAAAGTGAATGTAAATTCTGACGGATTTTAATTCTGAGCTTTCGGACGAAAAAAATTACCGGACGCGAAAACCCTAATACAGTAGTCGTTCGTCCGACTTCTGGAAATTATTTTCGGAAACGGATTTCACCGTAAATCTTAGAATCGAAATTCATGATCTTAGGCGTGCAAAGCCATAATTATTAATAACTTTTATTTTTAAAGACAGAAGAAATTATTGGGGTATTACACTAAAGTTCTAATAAAACCCTAGAAATTAATAATCATATAGCCGAAAATCAAAGAAATCAACGTTTGTATCAATGAAAGGTTAAAGAAAACCAAATAATCTTAAAGTTGGTTATTATCAGTTGCCAAAAGCTCATCAGAACAGTTATTCGGCGATCTTTTCGATGGCCTCTTTTTTCTCTTATTTCTTCAGTTTATCGTCTCTCTCTCTCATCAAATAAATAATGGTCAATCGCTTGAAACTTTTCGGCAATCCATAGTGCTCTCATGCTTAATTATCAAATCAAGTGTCCATTTGCTTGAAATTTCTGCCGAACTTTTTTTGGCCTCCACTAAATCAAACTACGTACGTCTCTCTCTTTTAAAATTTCTCGCTCTTTGGTGAACGCCAATAATATAGCAAGAAATATACTATTTTTTTTTGGATCAAAATCTAAAGTTCAAAATATGTTTTGTGATTTTTAAACTTCTGGGTGAGAAATTGAATTTTAGTTGTAGTTTAATATTGATATGAACATGTAAATCAAGTACTAAACTTGCGCCAAGAACCAATGAATTCTGTTGATCTTTTTCTTCAGATTGTATGGCTATAGCGATGACGTTCATTAGATTTAATTTGGAGGCTATGGAGGGTAAAACAGTATAAATTATATAATTTTTATTTTATTTAAAATAGAGGGTTATAAAGAGTAAAATGTGGACTATGTTTAAAATTACTCTTATGTGTAAACTTGACGTAGCATATATATTGGGCCAGGCTCTACGGAAAATAATAATAGAGGGGATGAAATAGTGAGCCCAGCTCAAATAGTAGAAATCAAACATCAACTCTTCAAATTCTTCCTTACTTCTCGCAGGCGGCGGCAGCAGCAACGGCTATAACGTTTGATCTGATTGTTTCCATAATCGAAACCCCGCCATCAACAGATTCAACACTATACACATACAACTCTTCGCTTCCTTCATCATCATCATCATCAACTCCCTCCCCCCCCCCCCCCCCCTCTCTCTCTCTCTCTCTCTCTGGTCTCTTCTGTTCAAAATTGCAGCAGCAAATTAATTTCGGCTAGAAAATTGTTAATTTTGGTGGGAAAATTACTTAATTTCCTTCTCTTCCCTTCTCGTGTTGTTGGTGAGGATTCTTCCATTCTCAATTTCCTTCCGCCTCGAAGACTGCCACAACCAGTAAATAATCCGCCGCCGCGGCGCCGACAGCAGAAGGCGGAGAGGAATCGGAGGTTAAGCATGATTGCTTCGTTTTTTGTTTTCTTTTTCTATCATTATGATTCGTTTTGATTAGTTTCATCAGTTTGCTACAATACGCATTGCCTATGATCTGCTTCTGTTTGAATATATGATATTTTACAGCCGATCACTTCCACGTTCTGATTTAAATCGATGTTTTGATTAACTCTCTTATTCATCAACGCTATATGCATACATCTCTTCCCTTCCTTCAGCATCACCGCAAAACCTCACCCATCAACTCTCTCTCTCTCTCTCTCTCTCTCTCTCTCTCTCTCTTCCTCTCTCTGTTTCTTCCTTCTTCTGACTGTATCAATCAATTTTGGTGGGAAACTTGCAGCAAATTAAGTTTTGGTGGGAAAATTGCAGCAAATTAATTTTGGTGGGAAAATTACTTAATTTCCTTTCCTTCTCTTGGTGAGGATTCTTCAGTTCTCGATTTCCTTCCGCCTGGAAGACCGCCGCGACCAGTAAGTACTCAGCCGCCGACAATAGAAGGCGGAGAGGAATTGGAGGGTAAAGCGTGATTGCTTTATTTTTTCTTTTTCTTTTCTTTCATTATGACTCGTTTTGATTAATTTCATCAGTTTGCTAAAATGTGTATTGCCTATGATCTGCTTCTGTTTGAATATATGATATTATATTTTTCATCAATAGTTTACAGCCGATCACTTCAAGGTTCTGATTTATGTCTAATATATGAATATCTCGGGTAATATTTTTTTCCTTCATTGTTAAATTTGTCTTTACTTCATGATCGAAAAGATGACGAACATAAGTAATTCTGTTTTATATCTGTATCATCCAATTGTCAAAGTTTACTGGGCTGATCTGGTTATTCGGGCTTTGAGAAAGCCCACCCCGTATCTTGGCGGGGCGACCTGAATGACATGCTAATTGCAAGCCACCGGTGATCTGCAGCCATGGTGTGGCTGGAATTCTCTTTGCCCGCTCTCTAACACAAACTCTCAATCTTGAGCATCTCTTCAGCTTTCTTCACATCATGATTAAATCGAAATAAAAATAGAATGATTTCTGAAACATTCTTCATGTAAAGGTACTTTTGTCTTCATTTGGAGTGTTAATATATTTCTTTTGCGTGGCTGTTTCATGTTTCATGTTCACTAAGTGTTTACTGTTTCATGTTCAACAAGTGTTGTTATGATATCTCCTTCACTGAAACTGAAGTTTGATTTTTCTTTTCATTAAGCATTTTGGTGCCCTTTACTAATATTAACCATGTTTGCAACACATCACCATTGTGTTTGATATTACGATTGATTTATTTACTCTGATTCTATATGAGATGGTGAAAAATGTGAAAAGGGTAGTTTAATTAAAAATTGAGGGACCTATGTCTTCCCTTTCCAACATCTTTTTTGAACTTCTCTCGATATATTATTGCTTACATTAAGGATACTAATTAATTATTTCTTGTCTATACTATCAATCCTGTTTTGATTGTTGGCATTGTGTCTTAAGTCTTGCTGTTAACAGTCGTAGGTGATGAAACAAATATGATTTTGGACCCGTTTCATATTGTTGTATGGGTAGCTTGGGGGTGTCTCTGGTTCTGCCATTGCTCATGTCCTTTCACAGTAAGTTTTGTTTTACTACATTTATCAATGTTTATTTTCCAAATCAAGAAAGTATTTTTTTAGGTCTTTCATCACTCTAATTCTATGTGACTGGTAGTTATATTCAAAATTGAGGGATCATTCCACCTTGAAATTCGTATTTAGTCCTTGCAGCCGGATTTTAATGTACAGGAGGTAATTTAATTTTTTCTATGTACTGGCAAGAAGTCTTTGGTGCCATTTTCTGACCTTTACTCAATATAGTTTTTTGTCTCGCTTTTTTCTTCTTTTCATCATTTTTTCATTTTTTATTTATATCAGGAGGTCTAAACTCGCGCATTGAAGCTTTTTAGATTGCTTGTTGATTTGGTAAAAACTTGGATCAACAACATTATTTTCAATTATCTACAATCTAATCTTGCTACAAATATACACCAATTTATTAATGTTCTGATTCTAAGTGAGAAGGTGAGAAATTGTTAAGAGGGTAGTGCAATTCAAAAGGTAGTTCTGTCTTCCGTTTTCGAATCCTTAGCCACAGAATTTATATTAACAATAAAATTTAATCTTTGCAGCTGGACTTTCACTCAAGAAGTCCTTGGAGCTTTAGCAGAAGCTGTGGGGTATTCGAGGTTCTAGTGTCAACCTTATATGCAGGACCTCATTGCTTGCTAGTTTACATTTTTCATGTCCAACAATGTTGCTTATTTCTGATTGTTTATTGTAGGATATTCGAGCTTATAGTGTCATCCTTATGCACTCACACAAGTAGCTGATTACTTTTAGGTTCTATTTCTTTTCTTTCCCTTTTTGTCCTTTTCTTATTCTTATTACTGTTACTGTCATTGTTAAATTTGTCTTACTTGTTGATGGAAAAGTTAAAGAACATAAACAGCCCTGTTTTATATCTGTCATCCAATTAGTGGGGCTGATCTGGTTATTCGGGCTTTGAGAAAGCCAAGCTCCTATCTTGGCGGGGCGACCCGGATGGCATGCTATAATTGCAAGCAACCGGTGATCTGCAGCCATGGCGTGGCTGGAATTTTCTTTGCCTGCTCTCTAACACAAGCTCTTACCCTGTTTTTCTATTTTTTTCTTTCCTTCCCTTTTCACCTGTGCCCACTTTCAATCTTGAGCATCTCTTCTGCTTTCTTCACCTCATGCTAAAAAAGAGAAGAATAGAATGATTTCTGAATTTTTCTTGTGTAAAGATATTTTTTCTTTATCCTGAAGTTTTAATATATATGTTGTGGTTTGTATAGAAACTGACTTTTCTCCGTCATGTCAGCAAGTGTTATTATGATAAAATTGAGTGTCTTTAGTAGATTCGAACTTGCAGTGTCGACATTACATGATTCGTAAAGAGCACTTGAAGTCCAGCTCCTTGCACTGATTGTAAGTTTTATTTTTCTTTCATAAACATTTTGGTGTCAATATTTCTATTGATTTGTAAATAGGGACCTCACTCTCGTATCCTTGTGAGATGGTGAATCAAAAGGATAAAGGATCTATTTTGAATTTTTTAGTATATATGTTTTGTCAATACAATTTTAGCTCACTTCTGTCTCCGGCTCATCGTTTTCTTTGGTTGCATATCAAGAGGTCTGAACTCCACTCATTGAGGTGAAGCTCGTCAGATTGCCTGTTGGTTTGGTAACACCTTGGATGGTTATTTTCTTTCATCAACAATATTTTGAATTTTGTACAGCCTAATCATTCTTCAATGATAAACAATTTTTCGTATACTACTGTAGCATTGAAGCTAATGTTTTGTTTGTTAAAATCCATGTTTGTTGTAGGACTATTCGAGCTTCCAGTGTAGACCTACAGCTATGCAAGACGTCTTTTGTGGGATTATTTCTTTTCTCTACTATAAATCCTTTTTTGATTGTTGGCAGCCTGTCTTAAATCTTTTGCTGTTAATTGTTGCTGGTGAATTAGCAAATATGATTTTGACCCGTTTTCATATTTTTGTGTGGCTGGAGTAATCTCTGGTTCTGCCATTGCTCATGTCCACAATAAGTTTGTTTATCAACATATATAGTGTCTAAAACTGTCACAGCCCCAAATCCCGAGGGACGGCAGAAGCCGGGGTTGGATTAAAGAAGCGGGGAAGAAGGGGAGCTAACTGACTAAACATACATATATGACATCACACATTCAATGAACAAGACTTGAATAATATAAATAAAGAGTTAATCACGAGTGATTACTCGACAAAAGTACACAGAAGTAACTAAGTTCAAGTTTACAGACTTATGCTACAGAGTTTTGTTCAATATACACATATTCTCAAAAGACTTAGAGTTCTGGCAGCGGAAGAGTCCTAACTAAAGCATCCTATCTTTCCAACTCAACTTCAACCGTTGCCGCTCACGTCGCTTCAACCTGCACATTTAGAAAACAATGCAGGACTGAGTACAAAAGTACTTAGTGGGCATGATGCCGAAATCATAATCATATAAGTATAGATAAATATGGCATTTCATAATTGTAGCACATCGGGGTTTTATTGAAAGAACCCGTGTCTACTAAACATTTTCTTTTCTCATAAATCACTCGCGCGAGCATTTTCTGACTGATGTTACGTTCAATCTTGACCAATTCTCATTCACCGTGGCTGGTACCCCTCAACAGGATATCACATACACCACAGGTTACAAAGTGCACTAACTCTGGAAAGCACTTAGCAGCTAACTCAGAGCCGATCGTTAGTTAACCTAGTTAGATTAACTCTAAATCTGGAAAACACGAATGTTGACTCAGATAGGTCCTGCCTCCATCTGCTCTCTGACTACTCCCCACTTCGCACAGATCTCCTCGAGCGGCGTAAGTGGAGAAGGTAACTCTAACAAGGCGGCGAGCTCCGCATCGATCTCTCGGTGGTCTGGCCCTTCCCTATACAGTCTCGTCTCTAACGGTCCCCTGACTCTAACACAAACGTCCGGCACAAAAGGTGAAGACAACCCTAACAGCGCGGCTGTCTCAGCGTCAACCTCCACGAATCCCGGCCATGGGATCAACTCCTCGATCTGCTGACCAACTTGTGGTGACTCAGGTGTGACTACGGTCTCCTCGTCCTCCTCTAGCTGCTCTAACTCAGCGTCAGACTCCTCAACCAGTACACCGTCTGGTGGCAACTCCAACAGGGCGGAGTACTCAGGGTCTAAGTCAAGGTGCTCTGGCTCTGTCTCTGCTGGAAACTGACTGTAGGGAAGGTGCGGCTCTAATGGGATGGGAAACATGAATCTGCTCTAAAAGAAGCGCATGTGCACGAACAGGGTGAATCCGGTGTAGTTTCCGGTCGGCTCAGTGTCGTCGCCGAAAATCCCTAAAAAGTACCACGCCGCACGGTGCGCCCAACCGCGCCACTCGTCCGGTAGGTGTACGATCAGGTCTAGAATCGCCTGACTCTCCCGGATCAAGTGTCGCACTGGGCAGTAAGCTGAAGAAAAGTTACTAACAATTTGCCCTACGTCCTCCTCTCCGTAGTCTACCTCAAACTCGTAGTACTCATCCTGCAACATATCTACTATAGTGCGCTCGCACGAGGCCAAAGGCTGGCTCTTCCGAGCCGTAATGCGAGTCCTAGCCATCCTACAAAAATTTTAAGGAAACACGGATCAGTAACAGGTAGGGAAAATAACTTATCTCAAAGAAAAACTTAAATTACAAAATGAATATTCCTTATTCAATTGTAACATCATCACTTAAGTCAACCACTTACTCCCTCTATTTTTTTATAAATGTCCTATTAAGAAAAAATACGTATACCAAGAAAGCATGAAATATTACCTTTGTGCCCATATTTATTATTTTCAAAGTAATAAATTTACTCTTCAATGATTTTCGCACGCATTTGACTAATTTATGAGCTGCTCTCCTTTTAGTTGTCTACAAGTATTTTTATCTGTCAATCTTCCATTAAAACTATTTAAATTTACTTTGTGTTGCAATTTTATGAAATTTTAAAAAAAATTGATAGTCTGCCGCTAAATTTTTGTTCTTGCGCCAAAATTTTAAAATTTATTTGAATTCAAATTTTTTTATGATGTTATAAATAGAGTAATCAGTTAACAATGGAAAAAAGAAATTTATCAACAAAATGAATCCAAACTCACATGTAAGAAATGGTAACCACCGTAGTTTTGATCTCAACTCCGACGCTACAAATGACGATGGTAATGACGGTCATGAGCATCAACATGGTTTCAACAATACCTTAGGTATTTAAATTTTTATTTCTCTGTACTTGTTTGTGATCACATGACACGATTGCTTCTATATCATGGAGTTTTCCGTTCATTTATTTAATTGGGTGTATCATGCATTAGCTACTAAATTTTTTGAATATTTCTTAGTTCTCTGTATTCGATATGCCCTGTAATTGTTCATTTTTCTGTTTTTGAAAGATTTAATAACAAGTAATAGTAAACCAAATCTACATGATGATATACGTAAGCAAGTATTTGATGCCATGTTAGCAAGAAGTAAACGTTGGACGTTACCTCATGGTGCAACAAATCAAGTTTCGGAATTATTTTCAGTGGACGTAAGAACTATCCGCAGAATTTGGAACCAAGGGAAAGATTGTTATTTGCGTAATGAGCCAGTGAATGTGTGCAGTAGAAAATCAGGGAATTGTGGGCGTAAGAGAATTGCTCTTAATTCAGAGAGCATAATGGGTATACCTCTAGCAAAAAGAACAACAATGAGGGATTTAGCAGCAGCTGCAAATGTTGGGTTACATTCCATTAACAAACTTTTGAAGTCAGGGGAAATTAGAAGGCATTCAAATTGCATAAAGCCTATGTTGACTGAACAAAACAAGAAAGCGAGATTGGAATGGTGCTTATCGATGCTTGATCCAAGAAGTGTCCCTCAAGACCCAATCTTTAAAGGCATGTTTGATATTGTTTTTATAGATGAGAAGTGGTTTAACATGACCCAAAGGAATGAGACTTATTATCTTTCTCGAGTTGAAGATGAACCATTACGGACATGTAAGAGCACAAATTTCATTGGTAAAGTGATGTTTTTGACTGCACTTACTCGTCCAAGGATGGATGAAAATGGCAATTGTACCTTTGATGGGAAGATTGGTTGTTTTCCATTGGTTAATCACGTAGTAGCTCAAAGAAGCAGTTGAAATCGGGCTGCCGGAACGTTAGAGTTGAAGCCGATAACGTCAATAAATAAAGATGTCATGAGAACTTTTTTTACTGAAAAACTTGTTCCAGCAGTTCAAGTTAAGTGGCCAAGAGAGGACATGCATAACACAATTTACATTCAGCAAGATAATGCTCCGACCCACATTGATCCATCTGATCCCCAATTTCTAGAAGTTGCCAAGCGAGATGGTTTTGATATTCGGCTCATATGTCAACCTCCGAATTCCCCGGACCTAAACATCTTAGATCTTGGCTTTTTTCGTGCTATTCAAGCAATTCAGTATAAGCAAAGTCCGAAGACCATTGCTGATCTCGTAAATGTTGTGGTTAAGGCATTCGAGGAATATTCACCGGTCATGTCCAATAGGATCTTTTTAACATTACAATCATGCATGGTTGAGATAATGAAAGCAAGGGGGTCTAATCACTATAAAATTCCTCACGTGAAGAAAGGACAACTTGAAAAAGAAGGACGTCTTCCCTTGAATTTGAAATGTGATCGTGAGCTGATTGATGAAGTTTGTAGGGAGATGAATGGTACATGATGATAATGCTTTGCGCATCTTTTATTTTCAAATCATTGCTAGCTTTGTCTTGTGACAACTGAAGTATTGTTATTTTTAATCTTTTGATCATTAAATGAAACCTTCGCGTTTACCTTCATTGGTGAATTCTTAGTTTTAGGAGATCCAATTGCTTGAAAAAAAAAACAAAAAAAAGGAAGCACAATGACAACTAAAGAAAATAAACATAAATCACTTCCATTATAATATTAGTACGCCACAATTGCATCAAGTCTGAAATTACCACTTATAATTGGGTAGAAGAACCTTTAAGAAGTCACGCACATACATATCCATTCTCTCTTCTTTGGTCAATTCTCCTTCATCGTCGGGAATGGTGTTCAAATCAAAACCACGATCCGCGGGCAGATTGAGATCGAACAAAAATTCATGTTTAGGTTCGTCTTTTTTGGCTGCGCCATTTTCTTCCTTAACTTCTTGCTTCCCGCTCATACTTTCTTCTAAGAATCGATACGTGCAAGTGATAAAGGATTAATGTATCTTAAATAGAATTGCAGCAAGTGTTTGGATAAATAATGAAGAGTCAATTTTTTTCAACGTAACAGTCATCATTCTATAAATCCTTGTTTTAGTTACATGCATGCATTAATTACCAACATAAAAGAATTTGAAATGGCTTTGCACAAAAATATATGGTCGACTTATGATAGTAAACACAAAGGGCAAAGTAGGAAATTTGTTACCTTTTTACTCTCAAATTCCGAAATAGGACACTTAAAAAGCAACAAGAATTTTTTCTTAATAGGACACTTATAAAAAAACAGAGGGAGTATTAAGACTTCTAGAAATTCAAGAAATTGCACTTAAACAACATATATATATATATATATATATATATATATATATATATATATATATATATATATATATAAATTAAAGATTTTATTTTCATTCTTTATTTCACCATATTTTTTTTATTCCTTTTAATTCTTTATTTCTTTCTCAACACATTAATTCTTAACGACTCTCACTTATTAAAACAAAGCATATTTACTTCGTTCATGTTACTTATTCATAAGTAACATCCATTTACAATTTTATTTTTTTTTTGTCATTTACGACTCTTGACATTCGTACTAGTTATAGTCGTCGCTCAAGACAAAATATGGAATTAAATTCCAAAAGAAAAATGGAAATATAACTTAAGAATAACTTTTCTGGAAACTTCCAGTTGTCGTCGCTAGAATCGGGCGATCGTTGGAAAATTTAATCAAGCTTCGTGCTCGACTTCTAATAATTTATACGATTTTTCGTCGTAAGGTTCGTTCCGATCGAACTCTACTGAAACACGAAACGAAAAGAAAACGGAATGACGTGACACGAATGACGTCATTTACGTTACTTACACGGAAGCAACGTTCACTTATTTCATTTGGCTTTGAAATCCCTTTACTCAATTTTCGTCGTCTCGTTCATATCTTTCTTAACTCGAAGCCGAAAGCTTCTCAAACGTCTAATCGCTCCCTTCGATTACTAATACGATTTATTGAATCATTTTTATTCATTTTCCTCGCAGGAAATTCTCAGAAAACAAGTTCGACTCTGCCGAATCTTTATTCATGTCACTTAACGCACGTGACATTCATCAGTAGGAGTCCTTCTCGCGTTGGGGATCTCCTTTCGAAATCATTTTCAAATAACGTTTCTTAAAAACGTCTAAGTTCTCAAAGAACCGGAAAGTTCTTAGGTTTCAAGTCTACGTTCTCAATGAACCGGGAAAAATCCCTAAAATCCGACTATATTCTTGTATCCGCATAATTTTTCATAAAAAGGAAATCATCGCGCAAATAATTTCACATAAGATAGTACTTGTACTATCGCATAATCACATAAAGTATAAAAATTATACTTCTGTAAAATTCTATTTTTTAAAACACAACTCATTCTCATTCTCAATTTTTATTGAATACTTGCTCATAAAATTTCTTATTTAAAAGAAATCGCATAATTGAAATTCTTTCCTTTTCCTCGTTGAGTCGACGGAGCGGGAGGTTGAGTTGACATCTACATTCTCAATCTTAGTGTTATAGTCTAACTCTTATCTTCTACTTGACGGAAGATTCTGATCTAAAGTACATATCATTATTCCATCTTATGACTCGAAAGAAGACTCGATATAGAGTACGAACAAATACTCTATATTATCGTTCGAAGGGAGACTTATATATAAATACCACTCTGTGATATTACTAGAAGGAATGACTCGCATTAGAAAAAGATGACTCATAACCAGAGCAGGAAACAACTTACTGCTCCATTACCACTTAGTGGTATTACTGAAAGAATGACTCAGTCTAGAAGACTGACTCGCGACCAGAGCAGAAAACGAACTTCTGCTCAGATACCACTTTGTGGTATTACTAAAAGAATAACTCATACTAGAAAATTGACTCGAACTAGAAGATTGACTCATAGTCAGAGCAAGAGACGAACCTCTGCTCTGATACCACTCTGTCACAGCCCCAAATCCCAAGGGACGGCAGAAGTCGGGGTGCGACTGGGGTTGGATTAAAGAAGCGGGGAAGAAGGGGAGCTAACTGACTAAACATACATATATGACATCATACATTCAATGAACAAGACTTGAATAATATAAAGAAAGAGTTAATCACGAGTGATTACTTGACAAAAGTACACAAAAGTAACTAAGTTCAAGTTTACAGACTTATGCTACAGAGTTTTGTTCAATATACACATATTCTCAAAAGACTTAGAGTTCTGGCAGCGGAAGAGTCCTAACTAAAGCATCCTATCTTTCCAACTCAACTTCAACCGTTGCCGCTCACGTCGCTTCAACCTGGACATTTAGAAAACAATGCAGGGCTAAGTACAAAAGTACTTAGTGGGCATGATGCCGAAATCATAATCATAAGTATAGATAAATATGGCATTTCATAATTGTAGCACATCGGGGTTTTATTGAAAGAACCCGTGTCTACTAAACATTTTCTTTTCTCATAAATCACTCGCGCGAGCATTTTCTGACTGATGTTACGTTCAATCTTGACCAATTCTCATTCACCGTAGCTGGTACCCCGCAACAGGATATCACATACACCACAGGTTACAAAGTGCACTAACTCTGGAAAGCACTTAGCAGCTAACTCAGAGCCGATCGTTAGTTAACCTAGTTAGATTAACTCTAAATCTGGAAAACACGAATGTTGACTTAGATAGGTACAAGAGAACTCACATAAAACATAAAACAGTTCATGCCATAATATCACTTTGAAAACACAGATATCAAAGCGATAAAGAAAGATTTTCCGAGCATTGCTCGTTTTATTTTGTATATAAAAGCCCACCTCGTAATACAGAACTAAAAGCACTTGCTTCCGATCTTCGGATCTTCCGTTCTCTCTTTACTGTTGGCTTCCTCCTTCATTGTAAAATAGTAATACTTAAAATCGATTCATAAAAGATAATCGATCAAAGAAAATCGAAATAGGTTTTAGTCGGTTCATTCTTTAGGCATTTGCACGCTTACTAGATTCATTTTACCTAGACGAGAACGAGACTCGAACAAATCCCATTTAGAACTCGAAAGGTCTCATACTCGACTCTTAGGTCAGTAGAGAGGGTAGTCGATAGCTTAATACGACTTAAAAGATCATAAGGAACTAAGTTGGAAAGAATCAACTTAGAAAAATTACGATTTAGTTCATTAAACGACTTAAGCAATTTCTCGCTTAACTAAACTTCTTTACTTGAACGGATACGAGATGAGGTCTCGTCTCGTTTAGCACTCAAGGCTCCTTTCTTGACTTTAGGGTCTGTAGGAAGATATTCGTTAGTTTTTACGGTTTAAACGATCGAAAGAAACTAAGTTGTGAACGAAACAACTTAGAAGATTCAAAACTGAAATTTCACTGCGCATTACAGTGACTCTGGGGACTGCCTAGAACAGGGGATCTGGAAACAGGGGATGAGCCCTGTACCGTTGGAAAGTTTGGGATGTTTAGTTTACGCTCCAATTTACGGATCGCAAATCCGATAAATGAGTTAAAAGTTACTACAGTTTCCGGCGAGGGTCGCAAAACTGCCGCGCTAACCCTAGTTGCTCGATAGATTCGACGTATAACGTCTTAGGTTCGTTCTAAGCTCTCGAATTCGATTTCTTTAGAAACTGGACCCTCAAGGCAGTCATCACGTACTCCCGTACGTGATGAACTCCTTCTCAAAACTCGTCCAATAGCACGACGTTCTAAACGTCGGCTTCCGACTAACAAGTACTAAACCAACAAGTTATTCAAATTTCTCGTTCTAGTTCTCGACTATCACTATAGCTCATATTATATTAGCTCGAAAGCTCATGACGTCAACTACAAAGTTATTCCCAAGTCCATTATAGACAATAATATCAAATTAGAATTCTCATTCGACTTCTCGGTTATTAGTTACGTCTAATTGTTCGTCTCTTGCACAATTTTCAAAGTTGTCGGATTTCGTTCAAATTTTACGTCATTAAACTACATCTAACGAGAATCACTTTTATGCATACAATCATTTCATACCAACACTATATTTCAACTTACGATGAGTTCTTCGTCTCTTACATTACATAAAACATTTTTAGAAAATTCTCAATTAAATCCTATTATCAACTAACATCAATTACAACATATTTCCATCAACAAAACAACAAACAAAACAACTACATGCAAACCCCTAAAATTCTTATAAATTTCGGTATTCATAGAAAGGTTAAGAGAGTGATTTTCTTCTTCAATTAACACCATTTATTCAATAATCATCCTATTATAACATCAATTAATCAATTACAAACCAATTACACACTAATCATGCAAAACCCCCAATTCTTTACCTCAAACCCTAAATCGGTTTTAACATAACATGGGGCTTTCGATTTCTCTTTGTTCTAATCTCTAATAGAACACTTCCTAAGCATGATTCTATCATCAATTTAAGGATTCAAAAATCCTACCAATTTCCCCTAAATTTTCGGTATTACATAGGATATTAGGGCTCTTGGTTTTATTCAATTCTAATCCCTAATTATCCTATCTAACACATCTAATTTCATTAATTCAAGATCAAAACATCTAGTTCATCACTTCTAAAATTTCGATCAAAAGGAAATAAAAAGAAAAGGGTTTTGGATGGATAGAATTAAAGAGGAGATGAATACCTTGAGCTTTAATGAAGGGAGTTAGAAAAATCGATGGATGATGAAGAACTTGTGAAGGATTCCTTGTCCAAGAACTTGAAGATCTTCAATGGTGAAATGAAGAAAAATAGAAGTATAGTATGTGTGTGTGTTTACCGATTTGGGAGGGAGAGAGTGTGAGGATAATTATCTAAATTATGTAATAGATATTACTTTAGGTATATGTGTAAAGTATGAATAGTACTACCTTAGGTGTCACACATGAAACAATATAAAACATAAATATCTAGTCTAAGAGGGGAGGTGAGGTCGGTTAGAGGGAGAGGGAGAAAGAAAATACGCGCTTTTCCGGCGCGATACGACGTTACGGAAATCGAACGACGAAAAACGTAGCTCGGCACAAAATCGTCGCGATCCGATTCGACCGAAAATTCTAACGTATGAAACTTAATTGGAAAATAAATTTATAAAATTTATTTTGACAAAAACTCGGGACGACACAGTCCGAGTTTCGTCCGGAAAATCGTAAAAACGAACTTTCTCGGGCGAGTTCGTATCGCGATTTCGTGAATGTAAAAATCATACGGTTTTCCGTTCTGAGTTCACGAACTAAAAACTTTTCGTACGCGCTAACCCTAAATATAGTAGTCGTCTAGCTGACTTCCGTAATTTATTTTCGGAAACAGATTCGACCGTTAGTCTTAGAATTCAAAATCGTAAACTTAGGCGTGCAAAGCCATTTATTTATTTAACTTTAAATTTTTGAGATCGTAAGGAATTTTCGGGGCATTACAAAAACATCAGCAATACTTTGCAGTGTAGACCAAGGGCAACGTTTCCCCAATACTTTGCAGATTACGGGAGTTGTTGGTATGTCGTGCTAGCATATTCATGAATTACTCATTGCTTGCTAGTTTATATTTTTCAATTCCAACAAAGATGCTTATTCCAATTGTTTTTGTAGGATAATTGAGCTTACGGTGTCGACCTTATGCACTCACGTAAGTAGCTGATTACTTTTAGGTTCTATTTCTTTTCTTTCCCTTTTATCCTTTTCTTGTTCTTATTACCGTTACTGCAACCCATATCCTATTCTTATTCTTTTCATTGTTAAATTTGTCTTTACTTGTTGGTGGAAAAGTTTAAGAACATAAATAGTCCCGTTTTATATCAATATCGTCCAGTTAGTGGGGTTGATCTGGTTATTCGGGCGTTGAGAAAGCCCAGCCCGTATCTTGGCGGGGCGACCCGGATGGCATGCTATAATTGCAAGCAACCGGTGATTTGCAGCCATGGCGTTGCTGGAATTCTTTGCTCTCTTTCTACACTAGCTCTTCCTTTTTTCTATTTATCTTTCTTTCCTTTATCTTATGCGCACTCTCATTCTTGAGCATTTCTTCTTCATCTTGTGATAAAAAAGAGAAGAATAGAATGATTTCTGACTTTTCACCGTTTCATGTATAACAAGGTTATAATGATAACACGGAGTGTCTTTAGTAGATTCGAGCTTACTGGTCCATCCATTAATAGCAGATGCCTTGAAGTCCAGCTCCTTGCACTGATTGTAAGTTTAGGGGGGTGTATTCAACAGAGAATTTGGTGGTAATTTTTTTAAGGAAGGAATTGAGAATTCCTTAAGAATGGTGGGTATTGGGTGGAATTCCAAGTGGAATTCGCGAGGAATTGGAGAATTGAATTCCACGCGTCCCGCGACCGCTGGGTTCCAGCGATCGCCGGAGATGAAAATTCCCAATTTAATATAACTCGACTACGAGCCCTAATTGGTCATACACCTCCCCCATCGCTATCATCCCTCCTCCCACACAAGCATACCTTTGTTTCTTTCCACCGCCGGCGCCGGCCCACCCATCCCTCTCCTCCACCGTTAATCATCCTCCATCTCCTCCATCTCCTCCATCTCGCCGGTCTTGCATTCATTAGTTTTTTTATCTCATCCATGACTTCATTAGAGCCACCACTTGCTTCAAATTGACCTCTAGTTCTTTTCTTCGGTTGAGGTCTTTTTTGAGTTGATGCATCGGAAACGGAGAGTTGCGGTTTCTCCGAAGCTTGTGTGGAAGCAAGTGGTGTCTCGGGTTGAGAGAGATCTACGAAGACATCGTTTTCAACATCATAAGAAAGATCATCTATTCGTGCCTCATTAGTATCATCTTCATCAACTAAGGATGTCCTTGCATCCGTAGAAGCACTACCCAACCCGATAGCGTGTCTTCCTACGGCAACACCATTTCCAAGGGCAAGCTCCATATGCTCATAATCGGGACATTCCGAATAGCGCAAGTGCCCGTCGTTTGGGTGAGCTTAACATGAAAAAAATAAAAGTAGATTAATATACATTATAAGCAACAACTTCGATTATAGAAATAATTGCAATAGTAGAAGCATACCTTTAAGTAATCATCCCATATCTCATCTGGAGCCGTAAACCGCTTTGTATTGGTATCATACCCAAAACCCGAGCTAAACTTTTTAAGATTGCAATAAGATAACCAAATTTAAGCGATTTGAGGTGGCCCGTGTATTTGGCATAAGTCTTATGACATTTGAGTTTCTCGTTAAGTTGGGGAAGAATTCTCTCCTCCACCGTTTGCTTACTAAAGATTCTACTATTATCACGCCATCCGTTACGTGCGGCGTCGGCCATGAGTTCTAAGAGTAATCTACTTTATTGCTTAGTCCACGACTCATAAGACGCCCTCTTTTTTGTATCTTGTTTTGAATCCTCCATTCTTAATTCTATAATAAACACAATGTATATATATATACAAGCATATATCATTATTCTAACCACTTGCATCTAATAATTAATGTCATTATCCTAACTAGTAGCATACAAGCAAGAAACATATATCTTCAAAAATGTTAAAACCAAACAAATACCATCTAACTATTATCAAAATGGAAATGGTAATACCATCTAACTATTATCAAATACCATCTCAGCAAAAGTTAATGCAAAATGGAAATAGTAATACATGTTCACAGTGAACAACAAACCAAATAGTGGTGCAAGTAATAAATACTATAGCAAAAGCAAGGCAAAGCAATACAAAGTGTCATACCTTTGTTGTGTGGAGAGAATCCAAGGAGTATGGTATTTGGAGACTTCTTCCTGTGTTCTCTACCGGTGGAGCAGTTTTTGCTTTCTTTGCTCGAAAATGCTGTCTGATCTCGAATATTTATGTTGGAAACGTTTCGTATTCCGGCGCCCGCTCGACAATAGCGAACGCTCAGAACAATCCAGCGACCGCTAGATCACAGCGCCCGCTGGAAGGGCCGCAGCGAACGCTGTGTCCGCGCGCTCGCCTGGATGTTCACAGAATCGGAATTCCGACGGGGGTGAGGTCGGAATTCACGCTTCATAATTTTGGGTTGAATTCTATTAAATTCTTTAAGAATTGTAATGGCAAAGAATGTTGAATACACTAGGAATTAAATTCCATATTTCAATTCATTGTTGAATACACCAAGAATCTTCAATTCTATTAGAATTCTCCGTTGAATACAGGAGGAATCTCCAATTCTTTTAAATACCACAGAATTCTCTGTTGAATACACCCCCCTTAATTTTTCTATTTTTTGAATTTTCATATATATACCATTGTTGCTATGAAGCTAATGTTTTTTGTATAAATCCTATGTTTGTTGTAGGGCTATTCGTTTTTCCAGTGTGGACCCACAGCTATGCAAGGCGCCTTTTATGGATTTATTGATACTAATTAATCTTATTTCTTTTCTCTACTATAAAATTTAACCTTTGCAGTCTGATTTTCATGTAATAGAGAAAATTTTAATTCATATATACTTGGTAAGAAATCTTTGGAGGACCTAAGGGCAACGCTTCCCCAGTAATCTGCCGATTAGGGGAGTTGTTGGGTATGTCCAATGATGTTGTTTATTACTCATTACTTACTAGGTTACATTTTTCATGTCCAGTGATGTTGCTTATTTATGTTATCTATGGTATTTCTGTTTTCACACCACCCAAGAATGTGATTTGTATCAAAACTTTAAGGTGCATTTTTCTGAACTTCACTCAGATCATTTTTGCTCACTTTCGTCTCCTTCTCATCATTTTATTTGTGTTCATATTAGGAGGTTTGAACTCACTGAATGAAGCTTTTCAAATTGTTTGTTGATTTGGCATCAAACTGAAAGGTTAAGGTTATTTATATCATCAACATTTTTAATTATTTTCAGCCTACTCTTACTGCAAAGATAAACCAATATTATTATGCTACTGATATTTTTGATGAATCTTGTGTAGATTTCACAGCAATTTAGGATTCTTTAGCAAGTGGTCTTAGGATGCTTGAGCCTTTGTAAGTATGTTTGCCCCTGCAGAGAGGTATATGTTGTTCTGTCGTTAGCCATGCAAAGGCCTCTTTTTTTTGTGGATTTAAGGATACTAAAACTCCGCTTTTTGCTACAAGTTAGGTATATATTGTTCTGTCGTTAGCCATGCAAAGGCCTCTTTTTTTTTGTGGATTTAAGGATACTAAAACTCCGCTTTTTGCTACAAGTTAGGTATATATTGTTCTGTCGTTAGCCATGCAAAGGCCTCTTTTTTTGTGGATTTGAGGATACTAAAACTCCGCTTTTTGCTAAAGTATATGATCATTTAATTCTCTCTACTAAAAATCCTTTTTTTCATTTTGTTAACATTTACTAGGTGATGTTACAATTATAATTTGGACCCTATTTATTTTCATAGTTGTGTGTGGTGCTGTCGTTACTCATGTTTTTTCATAGTCAGTTTGTTTCACTAAACATATGGTATCTATAAAATCAGAGATATAAATGTTCCGCCTTTTTCTAACATAACCTGATCACTCTGATTTTACGTGAGATGGTGATAATTATGAAGAAGGTACTTTTATTCAAATTGAGGGATAATGTCTTCTCTTTCCAAATCCTTTTTCCAGAATGTATGTTGACAATAAAATTTTGTATTTTGCAGCTGGAGTTTCGTGCAAGAATTCTTAGGATAACCAAGGGAAAGTATTATCCCAAATTCTTACCCACAAGATCTTGGACTGTCTCTAGCTGATTCATATATGAACTGAATTTTCTAACATTGAGGTGCATCTTTCTTAAACTTCTCCCAATATAAATTTTGCTCACTTCGTATCCTTCTCATAATTCTATTTGGTTGTATATTGGAATGTGTATCATTGAAGTTGTCATATTATCTGGTCATTTGGTTAAAATTATGTAATTCATCAACATTTTTTCAATAATCTACATCGTAATCTTGCTGCAGATTATTAACCTACTGAGACATTCAATTTAAGGTTTTTTATATGAATCTTATGGTTGTTGTAGGGTTATTCGAGCTTCCAGTATTGAGTCTGTCACCTTATGTAGGTTCTGTTATAGAACTTTATATATGTAATATATGCTATAGAGTATAGAGTGTTATATTGATTTATTTTAGAGACATGTGAAAGGTTTTTGTTTTTATGAATGTTATGTTTGTTGCCACTCAATTCATATTACATGTTTGTTTTTCAATAAAGTCATAATGTAAGAGATACTGGAGAGGAAATGACGACAAAGGTAACTTATTATTATGTCCTTGCTATAAATTGGTCATTTGGATAATTGTTCTATCAACTATATTTGGTTTCTGACATTTTCTCGTGTTTGGTAATTTTGTCGTTTTCTTCTATTTTTAATATATTTCTTTTGTTTGGTATAGAAATGTGACTTTTCTCTGCTTCATGTTCAACAAGTGTTATTATGATACCTCCTTCACTAACAACATTGTGGTGCATCTCTTTCTGACCTTCACTCAATATAAATGTTGCTTACTTTCTTCTTCTTCTCATCGTTTTATTTGGTTGCATATAAGGCGGTCTGAACTCACGCATTGAAGCCTTTCACATTGCTTGTTGATTTGGCAACAAACTTGAAAGGTTAGGGTTATTTCTTTCATGGACATTATTTTCAATAATTTACGGCCTAATCTTGCTACAAAGATAAACCTATTTTATATTATGTTAATGCTTTTGATGTATCTTATGTTTGTTATAGGGTATTCGAACTTGTATAGGGTCTCCAAACTTTAATATTTTTTCTCACTGTTTCTTCGCCTTTACTGAATCCTAATTACTTCTCTAGGTAATAAATCTAGTCACTATTTGATATCTCTAGACTCTAAACACTCGTGCTTCAAATACTTATTTTAGTCACCTTACATTTTCTAAAATTGAACAGTTTGAAAGTGGAGACATAACTTCTTCATCTCTGGTAATCATGGCTGATCAGAATGTTGCCGATAACTTTCAGGTTCTGTTATAAAAATTTTCATGTAATATCTGCTAGAGAGTTGATTCAAAAGTATGCTTTGATCATTTATATATTAACGGCCTTACAAAGATATTATCTTGTGACCGGAGAGATTGGAATTGGATTAAGTGACATCCGATGGTTTCTTTTTTTACTGTAAGTAGTGTTGTTGGTCAGCTTTCAAACAATATGTTTGTATAAGATTACTACTTCTCGTTATAGCAACTTTACGTCTAGTTTATTTTCTTTTTTCCTATATATATCTACACTTTAGATGGCAAAGCTTGTAATTCGGGGTTTGAGAAAGTGGAAGTTCCGGCAGTTTGCCATGCAAGACGTCTTTTGTCGATTTATGGATACTTAACGTCCTCATTTTTCTACTAGTAATCGATGACTCCTTTTCTCCACAATAACTCCTCTTGTTATCGTTGTGTCTTACGTCTTGTTGTTCCTTTCTGTTAACACTTGCAGGTGATGTTGCAAAAATAATTTTGTCTGTGCGGTTGGGGTGTCTGTGGTGCTGTTATCACACATTTTCTTTCTGTGTAAGTTTGTTTTACAACATAGTATCTAAGTCATCAGCAATATTAATGTTCTATATTTTTCTAACACAATAAATTAGTTTTGATTTATTTGTTGCTTATTTCTGTTATATATGGTATTTTAGTCAGCGATTTGGAGCACTTTTCCCTAGATTTTCTGAACCACCACAAGAATTTGATTTGTATTAAAACTTTAAGGTGCATTTTTCTGAACTTCACTCAGTTTCATTTTTGCTCACTTTCGTCTCCTTCTCATCATTTTATTTGTGTTGCATATCAGGAGGTTTGAACTCACTGATTGAAGCTTTCAGATTGCTTGTTTATTTGGCATCAAACTGAAAGGTTAAGGTTATTTATATCATCAACACTAGTTTCAATTATTTACCGCCTATTGTTGCTGCAAAGATAAACCAATATTATTATGCTACTGATATTTTTGATGAATCTTATGGTGATTTCTCAATTTTGTATTCGTGTGTAGATTTCACAACAATTTTGTAATACCCCGAACTTTTATAAGTCTCTAAGTGCATTCTAAATGCATTTATATGCTTAATTAACGTGCCTTGAGTGATAAAAATTTTCAAGAAAATAAATTTTCTTGAAAACTGACGAAAATGCCCTTATGTGCTTTGATGTGATTTTTCTCGTTTCGATTATTCGGAATGAGTATGTGATGCATTGATTGAGATTATTTATATGAGTTTGAGTATGAGTATGAATTCCGGAGAATTCTGAGAACTTTCACTTTTGACGATTAGTCCCGATAAACCGAGAAATCACTAATCACCGACGAACTCCGAATTTAGCATAATTAGTGTCTTTTGAATCTAGAATTAATTCTAAGACCCCTGAGATATATTAGAAGCTCATCCGAGACCATATGAGAGAATTTTAAGAATTTAGTTCATACTGGAATAATTGACCTATTGATTTTTAGGTTTTTCTTCGTTACTTGGAATTTTAACCTAAAAATTAGATATTCGGATTCCTTAATTTATTTTGTGAGACATGAGATAGAGTTGAGGTGTTTTCGAAGTCGGGAATGAGTCGAGGAGAGTTTATAGCCGTTTTCAGTATAAACGAAATGATACGGATATATTCTACCGAAAAACTTTTTCATCCAGGGAAAATTATACCAGTTAAAAATAAAATAATTATCTCTCTCTTCTCTCTCTCTTGCCGACATAGCTTCTCTCTCTCTCCCAAAATTTTATTCTCCCTAATAATTATATTCTACCCTATTATACCTATTTTCAAACTTAGAGAGAATATCATCATTACATTCATTCATCTTACCATTTCATTTCATTTCTTGTTTGAGAGATAAACATAACAATATTCTCTCATCTCTCTCTCAACTCTCTCTCTCTCCCAACGTGTTCTTCACCAAGAAAGAAAGAAGAGAAATTTCTCTCATCTCTCTCATCTCTCTCCCTCTCACTACCGTAACACACACACACACACACACACACACACACACACACATATACATAGTTAGAGAAATCTCCATTGAAGCTCAAGAAATCAAGCTTCAACCTTCAAGAAGATCATCATCATCTCTAATCCTTCAAACCCTAATTGAAGAGGTAATTAATTCTTTAAATCCTTAAGTTTAATTCCAACACAAAAATCATCTCTCTTTTCCTATTAATTTCGGCTTTCAAGCCCTAGAAAGAGGTGATTAATTTTTGTTCTATTTTTCTTGAGGTTAAAGATGCAAACCTCCATGGAAAATCCAAGCTAGAGATTTGAGCCCTCAATCCCTTCATTTTCGGTCCAAACAAGAGCAAGAAGAGGAGTTTGATTTAAATTTATTAAGTATGTTTATTCATTTGATTTCTTGTAATTATGTAATTCCTAATCTCTAAAGAAAAGAAAATATGCATGCTTTTATTTATGCTTAGGCAAACTAGGACGTGAGATGAATCGAAGTGAGGAAATCATTAGGAAATCAAACCCTAAGAGATTATCTAGGAATTAAAAAGAAAATATTAATCCTATAAAAAAAATGATGAAAACCGAAAATAAGGAAAAAGTAGGAAGAAAGTTGATTTTCATGATTTCTTGATGATTTATGGTTTATATGTGTTTATGAATATGTTTGGAATGAGATTTATGCATGACAAATTGAAGAAAATTATTTACCTAATTTTTATGCCAAAACCGTGATATATGAGTATGTGGAGGAATAATTGGTTTGAATTATTGTTTGAGGATTTAGTGATGTTTATGAGTTTATCTTGAGTATGAGATTATGATGGATTGAATGATATAAATTATTATGTTAATTTTGTGAGAAAAATCGGTATGAATGAGTTTATGGAAGAAATGATATTTTTGATGATTTTGATGATATGATGATGATGGTCCCAATACGAGTTCTAGTGTATGGGAGGGGGGAATACACCAGATAGAAATTTTAAAAACAACCCCCGAAAAATTACCACAACTGAGTAAGAAGACTCAGCTGGAATCACAACTGAGTAGGAAAACTCAGCTGGGAGAGTGGTGTTGTGCGGAATGTGGTGGAGACAATAATAACTCGTATAAAACAACTCACGCTCAGATGCAAGGTCGGTCAACAACCAAAACAGTTGAAATGTAAAGATGCAGTTTTGAGTGCTGGTTAGTTGGTCAGTTGGATATGCAAAAAGTAACTGAACAGAAAACACAACACAAAGGAATTACGTGGTTCGAAGAGAACTCCTACGTCCACGGGGAGTTGTGAGTCCACACAACTCAGTCCAAATTCTTTAGGACAGCTACCACAAAGCTTACGCGGGCTTTGCAACCGTTCAGATAAGTTTGCGGGTACTTATCAACCTTACAGATAAGTTTGCGGGTACTTATCAACCTTTCTACTCAATTTCGGGAAGAGCAGGATCCTAACAACCTTTTTAGGGGATGTGAATAAGGGTGGATTTTCCAACAACTAGCTCTAACAAAGAAGCGAGCTAGGATCTAAGCTTGAACAAATGAAGACTCAAACTAAGATCGAAAACACCAAGACAGATTCTAACTCTCTATGAACTCTCAACTGGTGATGTTCTTAGAGATTAATTGCAGTTTAGCTCGTGTGCAGTATATGGTCGTTCTTTCGTTCGTCTGTCTGCTCTCAGTCTTCTCTGTGTTCTATCTTGATGAATGAATGAATGCCTCTATATATAGGCGGTGAGAATCAACTAGCCGTTGGAAGAGTCGTTGATCTCTGTTCTGTGAAAGCGATGGCTTGTCTCTCATCTCTGCAGATTTTTCCGATTTGGCAACTGTGAACTTCTGCTTTCCTTCTGAGACAACCTTGTGTTGGGCCAAATGAGGTAATGACAGAACGTCAAACCTTCACGTGACTTCCTATTTGAAATTCAAATTTCAACCTTTGTCTTTCAACATTGGTTGGTCGATTGAGAAGTTTGGTCTTCATCCGAGTGGTCTTCAGCTGATGTTCCATCTGATCGCTACCTTCATCTGACATTATGTCTGAAGAGGAACAGTTGAACCCTCAGCTGCCTTGAACTTCATGTTGTCGATCTATCAGATTGAGTCCTGCAACTGATGTTCCATTTGATCAGGTGGATTGTCACGAGCAGTTAATTACTCAGATGATTTCTTTCATCCGATGATCTATATCCGATCAGTTGGCTTGAACGCTCAGTTGTCATTCTTACATCTAATGTTCCACATCCGAGTTTCCATCTGAAGTTCTATCCGTGTATAGCCATGTTGTCGTCTTCAGCTGGAGTCCTGTAAAGATAAAATCTGAACATTGCTCAAACAGCAAGCCTAAATACTAACATTAGGATATGGCAACATCTACTCGGTTGGGGTCAGTTGGTTTTGGAATCAATCAAAACTTTACTAAATTTCCCAACAATTTCCCCCTTTTTGATGATGCCAAAACCCTCCTGATCTAAACCTCACAGACCTATCTCTAATCTCAGCTGAAATTCTAGACAGTCTATAAGATTAAACATCAAAGGGTTAGCACAGTTATAACATGGTATTGAAATAACTTTGCGATTCAGAGCTTGGACAACTGGAAAATTGTACTCAAGGTGAATCGGATATATGATGAAAGTTTTCATTACAACTGATGTGTTTACACAGATAAGCATAGAAATCAAAATACATCAGTGGCTCAAAAACTCTATCTTGGCTAATACTTCAGCCCATACTTGCCAAAAATCCTGACAAAAATTTCTCTCTTGGCATCTGATTCTTTTGAGATATTTACTCCATGTTCTTGAAAGACTTTTCTTGCTTCAGCTGCGATCTTCTGTCTGTTAGGATTTCTTGTATCTGGAATGAATGGAGGAAGATAAGTAACCTTCTGAGGGACAGGGACGGTATTCATGTCCAGCTTTGCATCAATCATAGCTCGCCTGAACTGGTTGAACATGCCCGGATCCTCAGAGTGCAGCTCGGTTAGGGCTTTTTTTGAACGCTTTTCTAGAATCCTCAGCTGCGTACACCTTCCTGTAATAGAAGTCATTCACAAATTCTTGTTTGAATGATTCCCAATCATCATTCCATTCTTCCGGCATCCACTTGTCAACATGCTTGAAGCCTCCCTAAAGCTTGATCTTTCCTGGCAGTCTTTGTTGCTTCAGTTTTGCTTCAACCTTCACCTGATGTTTCTCTATGCGTCGACGGCTTTGAGAGGCAACATTTCTGTCCAAGTTGTTGGTAACCTTGGCAAGCTCTTCTTCAAATTTGTTAACTCTTGTAGCTTGGTTGGCTGCGAATTTCTTTATCCATTCTGGATTCATGTAATCCTTCTCCGGAACATCCATAGCCTTAGCAGCAGCAATACACTCTTCGGTTGTAAAACCGTCGAGTTCAGCATCGATCTCGGCTGCAATCTCGGCTATGGAGTTGTAGGAGACTCCATACATCTTCTCTTGCTCCAAGTCCTTCGCCATTTCTTCTCCGCCGACAACAATAGATTTCAGCTGTTGTTGTTTCTTGTCGGTTGGCTTCTTCTTCGGAGCTATCTTCTTCGGTTGGGTCTTCTTCAGCTGAGATTCTTTTCCGACTGGTATCTCTTCTTCAACTTCTTGCATCTCATCTTCCTGGGTCTCATCTTCCCCATTTTTGGCATAAGCAACAAGGCTTGCGACTGAGCCATCCAGAGAAGTGAGTTTCTGTTCAGCCTGCTGAATCCAGGTGAAGAGCTCATCTACTGCGCATTCCACATCAACCTTCTTCGTTAGTTCCTTGTCACAACGCTCTTGGTCAGCTTTCTTCATGGCGGCGAAGGTTTCAGTGACTTCAGTTTGAAAGGCGACGAACTCAGCCTATTTCTGTTCGAACCGGGAATCCCATTCTTTGTCTTGCGTCTCTTGAGATTTTGCAAGATTGGATTCAGAGATGGACTTGAACACGTTTAGGTCTAATTTGATTCCATGAACTGTTGTCTTCAAGTCATTGATGTCTTTGCTGGTGGATGTTGAGAAGTCATCCAGCTTCATCTTGATCGCATCATGCTCTTCCAGCAGCTTCCTGTGCTTCTCATCCTAAGCTTCCATCATCCTCAGCTGTTCTTCTCGGTTGAGCTGGATGTTGGCAATCATCTCCTTCCTCAGCTGATTGACCCTCTCAGCGATCAGCTCGCAAATTTCATCTGAGGAGGGTGCTGGCTGTTCAGCTGGTGCTGGTTGCTCAGAAGGTGCGGGCTGTTCAACAGTAACCATGACTTGGCGATTGGCCAGGTACTGTTGAAGTTCTTCTTCTTCCTGCTTGGTTGCTGCTGCAGCTGCGTCAAGATCATCTACAAAATCAGTAGACTTGGTTAGCATGTTGTCAAGGAAAGTGACACAATCTTGTTCTGCTGTCTCCCTTGTGTCTCTTCCTTCTGCCTTGCTGACATCCAGACGGCGAGTCAGTAGTGCGATCTTGTTGTTGTACGCAACTTCAAGGTTGGTATAATTGAAGTATTCCCTTATACACGACTCATCTGCCTTGAGCTGGTTCCAGCTGTGTATCCTGATGGTATCCTCCTTGACATACCAGTGGCTGAAAATGATGTTGAATTGATACAACAGCTCAGTTTCGAGCGTGGCAAAGGTGGGCATGTTGCGCGCCTCGGGGAACATTCCGATCAGCTTTTGAAAGCAATATGCCAACTTGCCTTCATGTTCCAGCGCGACAGCTCGTTGATCAGCTTCTTCGTCGATGGGGGAGGGAGAGAGATTTTCGTAGGGAATGGGTTCAAGGGTTTCCTCAACATTGGCCAAAGAAGTGGTCACAATGTTGGCATCGAGTGGAGAGCTCGGAATTTCTGACTAGGTTGTAATGTTGGCATCGAGAGGTTCCTCAACATTGGCCAAAGAAGTGGTCACAATGTTGGCATCGAGCGGGGAGCTCGGAATTTCTGACTGAGGATCTGTTACGAGAACCTGTCGGTGCTGTACGGCATCAGCTCCTGCCGTGGGGGAGGTCGGAACATCTTCGAATTCCTTGGATGAAGAAGATGCATCCGAGGACTTGTTCGGCTCAACTTCCGGATCGGTTTCCAGCCCCTCCATCTCATCTTGATGGGGAGACCTCTCCTTCCTAGTTTCACTTTCACGAGGAACAATTTCAAAAGCATCCTTGTCAATTGAGTGACTAGACTCAGATGGTACCTCCTCAGCTGGTACATCCTCAACTAGTTTTGCAACTAACTTCTTGATACGAACCCTCAACTTTTTCTTACGCGGCTCCTCCTCTTGATCCTTATCTGACTCGTCTCTGAGTCGGCGTGCAGCTGTCGATTTAGAGGAGTGGCCGGCAGCTGGAGGCAACTCCTCAGCTGTATCTTTCTCCTCGGCTGATTTCACAGCTTCCCTTTTGTCTTTGGGAGTGTAGACACTCCGAATCACATCAAGATCTTTCTTGGCTGTTGGGAACAGCATCTGCCTCTTGATTGGTGTCTCCTCACTGTCTTCCCACACCATGTTCTGATCCTTTGTGGCGAGAAGGATCAGGGCAGATATTTTAACTCCAAAGTTGAGAGTTCCCTTAACACTCAACAACATTTCCCCAGAATCATTGATAGATTCTGAGATCTTCTGCTTCTCCATTGTCAACTGGTGTTCGAAGTACTTGAACCAGTTGATGCTGTTCTTGTGCTCCAGAGCTATCAGCTGCTTGAGCTTGGGTCGGCTAATATCTCCAAAAGCTCCGCTGTATCCAAAGATAACCTTGGATACAACATCGAACAGAAGTCGATGATCAGGTTTCAACTTCGTTCGCTGCATGTTGCTCCTCAATCTTTCTGCAGTGATGAGAGCATTCTCAAGAAATTGATTTGCATCTGCATCTGTTATGTTCTCGACGGTGTCCGTGGCAGTTAGATTTGGTGGAATGATGGAGCATAGAATCTCAGAAACCGGTAGGTGGAAGTTGACACGGTGGACAGTTCTGGCGGGAACGTCGCGCTGTCGACAGGAAATTTCTGAAACAAGGCCTACTCCCTGTTCGTGTTGCAAGTTCATGTAGAATTCTCCGACTTGACGCCTGAGCAAGTGGGTGGAAAATAGCGTCGCCCACTCAAGAAGGCCATTATCCCAAAGAAGATCGGTGAGAGGGGATAACACCGGCGAGTCCAGAGCTTCTGTTGACAGAATCTGCTCGAAGTGGATTCTGGATATCATCATGTCGTAAGATTCCTCGTACGACGAAGGGACTAGAGCTGGTCCAGAAGATGCCATCTTCTTTTCTTGAGATGAAGCTTTTGGTGCCATATAGGATTTCGGTGTAGTTTATAAATAGAGAGAAGAAAAGAGAAACTTAGCAGAAAATGGTGAGACAGAATCAGAGACAAAGATGAACAGTTACTCAGATAAACACAAGTATAGAAGGTAAGAAATCACTTCCTGATTTTTCACCTTTTATAGGTTAGTGGGTCGTTTGAAATAGATGGCAAAGATTGAATGGCGCGAATCCATCAACGGCTGAGATCTCGCGACTGTTGACTAACTTTGACTGACATCGAATTCCGAGTTCCAACACTCGCGCGTGAGAAGGTGAACTGTTTTTTTATGTCAGCCCAGTTGCACTATAAAGTAAGGCTATTGATGTTCAGCCGTACTTTACATTAAATGCGCTATGATGGCTATTTTAATCTATCTGACATGCTCAGGAATGTTTGAATTTATTTCAAACATTCACATTTAAGAACTAAACACATGCAGCCATAAATGATACCTGCCAACTGATGTCGGAATCAGCTGTGTTCCAATGTTGCGGCATACCATCAGCTGACTCGAGTTCGTCTGTTCAGCTGACGTCTGATGTCTTCGGATGGCGATCCGCATCTGAGATTTCCCCTTCATCTGAGCTTCCCCCTCAGATGGATATCTATCTCTTCACCTCGGCTGATTCCTCATCTGATGGATCCAACAATCCAAGGAGATCACACAACATCTTGAATCGTGCTTCGGCTAGAGGTTTGGTGAAGATATCCGCTCTCTGAATCTCAGTTGAAATCTTCTCCATAGATACATCCTTCTTCTCAATATGATCTCGGATAAAATGATGTCGGATGTCGATGTGCTTCATTCGAGAATGGTGAACAGGTTTCAAAGAGATAGCAATGACACTTGAGCTATCACAATGGATGGGAACCTGTCTAGTTGCTACTTCATAATCTCTCAGCTGTTGCTTGAGCCACAACACTTGCATGCAACAACTACCGGCAGCCATATACTCTGACTCGGTTGTAGAAGTGGCAACACATGCTTGTTTCTTGGAAAACCATGAAACTAGCTTACTTCCTATGAACTAACAATGTCCAGAAGTGGACTTCCTGTCTAACCGATCTCCGGCTAGATCCGCATCTGAGTATCCGGACAGTTGGATATTGTCGTTAGCTGGGTACCACAACCCAACATTAACAGTACCCTTCAGATACTTAATGATGTTCTTTGCTGCCAACATGTGTGCTTCCCTTGGCTGAACCTGGAACCGAGCACACACTCCAACCGCGTAAGATATGTCTGGCCGACTGGCGGTTAGATATAGCAAAGAACCAATAATCCCTCTATACTTACTGGCATCCACGAGTTTTCCCTCAGATTCGGGTTCAATCTTCCAGTTAGTATTCATCGGGATCCGTGTGGTTTTACTTATCTGCAATCCGAACTTTGCGATGAGCTCCTTTGTATAATTGGACTGACTAATAAAAATCCCTTTTTGTGACTGCCTCACTTGTAGCCCAAGAAAATAATTCATCTCACCCATCATCGACATCTCGAATTTCTCCTTCATGAGATTTGAGAATTTCTCGCACAGCTCCTCCGACTTGGAACCGAATATGATGTCATCGACATAGATTTGCACAACAAGTATGTCTTCTCCAACTTTTATGGTGAACAGTGTTTTGTCAACTAACCCTCGTTTGAACCCCGAGTTCAGAAGAAAACCACAGAGAGTGTCATACCAAGCCCTAGGTGTTTGCTTCAATCCATAGATTGCTTTCTTCAACTTATACACTGTTCCATCACCAGTCTCAAAATCGGGAGGCTGTTCAACATAAACATCTTCCTTAATATCACCGTTGAGAAAAGCACACTTCACATCCATCTGATAAACCTTGAATTTGTGAAATGCGGCATAGGCTAGAAATATTTGGATGGCTTCCAACCTTGCAACAGGCGCGAAGGAATCCTCGAAATCAATTCCTTCTTGTTGGCAATATCCCTGAGCTACCAACATTGCCTTGTTTCTCACGATGAATCCAATGGCGTCTCTCTTGTTCTTGAAAATCCACTTTAATCCAATGACTTTGACACCATTCGGTCTTTCTACCAACTCCCATACACAGTTGCGTAGAAATTCATTCAGCTCTTCTTGCATGGCTGTTGTCCAATGAACACAGTTAAGAGCTTCCATAACATTCTTCGGCTCTGGCACATTAGCTACGAAACATGAAATCATGGCAACATCTCCAGCTTGCTCGAACTCCTCCAGAACTGCCAACTCCTCAGCATATTGGGCGTAAATGCTGGAATCTTTCTCAGCTGAGTCTGGATTTGCATCTCTGCTCCTAGTACGCACACCTTTGGCTGGATCTCCGATGATGTTGTCCATGGAATGATCTCATACCATCTCTTGTTGTGTCTTCCTTCTTCTTCCAACAGTGGCGGTTCCGTGATTTCAAAGGATGGGATAACCTGAGCCGTGGGAGATGCTGGGATCTTCAGAACTGGTGATTTATCTGCTGTTGAATCTGGATCCTCAACATGGGATAATATTTTGAACTGGGCTAGGTTGGGCTTCAGATGCTGATGCAGTTGGAGTAACATCAGCTGAAGTTCTCTCTTAAGATGAGCTGGGGTCCTCACATTCATCTTCAGAGGAACAAGGATCATCATCCTCAGTTGCCCATACCAATGGTTCAGCCAAATTCTTCTGCCTTAGAACCTGCGATCTGGTGAGAGCTGGTGGAACATGTGGATCTGCTTGTTGTCCTTTAGCCTGTTCCCTGCACTCAAAAGTAGATTCATCAAAACTAACATGAGGTGTAATCTCCACAACACGAGAACTGTTGTTAAAAACTCTATAAGCTTTGATCCGAGCGGCATATCCGAGAAATATGCCCTTCGAAGCCTTGGCGTCAAAAGTTTTCAACTGAGTCTTCCCATTGTTGTGAATATAACACTTAGAACCAAAAACGCGAAAATATGAAATATCAGGCTTCATGCGTCTCCATAGTTCATATGGAGTCTTTCCCAACCGCTTGGTCAGAAGAGACCGGTTCTGAGTGTAGCATGCTGTGTTGATTGCCTCAGCCCAAAAACTCTTTGGCAAAGTTGAGCTTGTCAACATGGATGTAGCAGCATCCTTCAGCGTCCGGTTTCTTCGCTCGGCTACTCCATTCTGTTGTGGAGTACGAGCAGCCAATGTTTGATGAGTGATTCCGTGCTTCTCGCAGTATTCGATGATGGTTTCATTGAGGAACTCGGTTCCACGGTCTGATCGAATAGAAATGATTTTCATCTCTTGTTGGTTAGATATCCAATCCATCAGCTTGGGTAACTCATATCGGATTTCATTCTTGTGACGCATGAAAATGGTCCACGTGTACCTAGAGAAATCATCATTAACAATAAGTGTATATTCGTTACCATTCATGCTCTTGGGAGTAACAGGCCCGAAGAGATCCATATGGATCAGCTGCAATACTCGGTCGGTTGATGGAATTGTTTTCAACCGAAAGGAGGATCTAGCGAGCTTTCCCAGCTGACACGCACTGCAGATATGAGTTGGTGAAAACACAAGGTTCGGAATACCCTTTGCGTGTTCCTGTCTCGCAAGGCGGTTCATTGTCTTGAAATTCAGATGGTTGAGCCTTTTGTGCCACAGCTAGCTCACATCTGAACTGCTCTTCGATAAAAGAAAGGTGTCAGGAGGACTACTATTCCAATCTGCATAGTAGACATTCCTAGTTGGGGATCGATTTCCCAACAATATGACTTGCTTTGTTCTAATATTTTTGACCCTGCAGCCCTGTGCATCAAACTTGACAGAGAAACCATTATCACAGAATTGGGTGATGGAGAGCAAGTTATGCTTCAATCCATCAACATATGAAACATTGGAAATAGACACGTGATTGGTTTCAAGGGTTCTGTAGCCTTTGGTGTGACCTTTTGAGTTGTCACCAAAGGTAACAGATGGTCCTTCCTTCTCCACGAAACTTCCAAGCAAATCCCTCAGATTTGTCATGTGTTTCGAGCATCCACTGTCCATCACCCACAAGGTATACGATGCTTTATTCTTCCTCAGTTGTTCCTTCTACTCCTGCACAGAAAAACACGCTTAGGTCCCAAATTTTAGTTGGGTCCTGAAGGGTTAGAACCAGTTCCCCCTTGAACTGTGGGTCGCTTTTTCCTGTAGATTCAGATAGATTTGTTATTCCAAATTATCTTTCCTTCTCCATCAACTATAACTACACCTCGGTTATCCTTAGGCTTGTTGTTATTATTGACGTTCTGTTTCTTGGGAGGAGATTGATTTCTCCCATTGTAAGCTTTAGGAGGAGAGGCGTTCCCCCTGTTTTGTTGACGTTTCTGACCCTTTTGGTTTTGCAGATTAGGTCGGACGTCATATTGGAATCTTTGTGGCTGAGTCTGATTCCATAGTCCTGGCTGTCGACTACAGCTGTTCATGCCCTGTAGTTGATTCATGTTCTGGCATGAATATCCGCAGCTGTTGGAACTGTTCCACATTGGTTGACTCTGATGGAACCTCTGGTTGTTCTGATGATGGAACTGATGTCGATTCTGATGGTTGAATCCCTATCGGTTCTGTTGATTCCATCCCTTCTGAGGTCGGTTTTGATTGTATCTCCGATGTCTCTGGTTCCTCTTCTGAGTCTTGGAACATTCCCCCTCGGTTGTTATCCCAACCGATGGATTCTTCAGTTCTCCAACCACAGCTCATTTTCCTTTCTCAGCTGCAGTTCCCTTAGCATGTTGTGCTGTAGGTAATTGCTGTGACATGATGGTTGGATTAAGTTGGGAAGTTGCAGACTCAATCAGATTTGGTTTGGCAACCGTGACATCCACAGCCTTGATAAAGGTTGTTGGTGGAATTCCAGTATCCTTGACCATGTCGTAGCCGAGTCCAGACACGTCATCCATCTCTCGTCGGTAACTAATGAGATTCTCGATGATTTTGGATGATTGATATAGCTTTATCAGGTTGTCCTTCTCAGTTTGTAGATCCTTGAGAAGAACAGCTATATGCTCGGTCTGTGCATCTGACATCTTCATCAGCTGGTCGATCTGTGCCTCTTGCTTGTTCAACTGCTCACGCTGCTCCTTGATCTGCTCCTTCAACTCCTCATCGGTTGGAGCCTTATTTTGGTTGGCCACATTCAGATGACTTTTGAGATCATCAATCTCTTCGGTTTGACTTTTAATCAGATCGTCCTTTTTGGTTAAGGATTCTTCAAGTCTGACAAACTGTTCTTGAAGATTCTTAAACTCAACCGATTGGTGATGCAATTCCTCACTGAGTTCTAGGAAGTCACCCCAAGAGGGTTCCAACTCTTCATCTACTGTTTCCTGCATGTTAGAAGCATTGGAAGAATTTAAATTAACTGGACTAGAATGTACCTCAGCATCATCTTGGTCGGTTCCATATGCCATGAGACATTGATCCTGTCCGATAGCGTTGTTGGTGTGAGTCAGCTCGTCCTCATCTTCGGTGTCGGTGAAGATGTCCATGTCATTAGCTACTTCTTCTACAACCATGACCTTGTTCTTTGCATTTTGCTTGGCCCTCAACGCATCTCTATCTTTCTTCGAAAGATCTGGACAATCAACTTCGAAGTGTCCCTCTTTGCCGCATTCAAAGCAACTGTTGGTCACAGGCTTTGAGTTATCTCGAATTCGGTTGGATTTATAGAACCGCTTATATTTTCCGAACCGAGTATCCATGTCAGCTAGCTTCTTTGACAAGGCGGCTATACTCTGTTGTAGCTCTTCTCTGCTCGGCTCCTTTGAAGCTGTGTCCTCAGATCTTATTGCCCTTGATGTTCGTGGCTTGGAATAGTTGGCTCGAAGTGCTACTGTCTTTGTTCCGGAACCAACATCCTCATGACGACTCGTCTGCGCCGAGGACTGAGTTGATCTTCATCGGTTCACCTTGTACTCGTTTTCTTTCAGAATTGAGAACAGTCTGTCCGTTCCCATCTCTCCAAGATCAGCTCGGCTTTCATGAATGTTGGTGAAGGTGTCCCACTCAGCTGGTAGGGGTTGTAATACTTTGAGGTTGATCTCTCTCAAAGTATATTTCCCTCGTCAGATAGACTGAATCCTTTGGATGATATCCATGAACCGAAGCTCCAACTGATCAATGGTTTCATCGACTTTTAGACGGAAATTGTCAAAATCTTGACAAGCATGGGAGAACTTGTTCTCCTTGGTTTCGTCACTCCCTTCACTAAGAGATGCCAAAATGTCCCACATCTCCTTAGCTGTGTTGCACTCTTCTATCCATGGAAGATAGTCTTGTCCAACTGTGGACATGATAGTGCTCTGAGCCCAGATATCCAGCTGGCTCACTTTTGCTTCCTCAGGAGTAAAATCTTCTCTCTTTTTCTCAACCATCACCTCAGTTGCATCCCTATCATTTGGATTTGTAGGAGTGCGAATGACTTTTTCCATGATGGTGATTGGTCCGGATGTAATCACTTGTTGCATTCGATGATGCTTGGACAGCAGAATCTTCTTCATCCAAGTTTTCCAGGATGTATAGCTCACAACCGAGAACATGACAACAATCTTGTCTTTAACATCCATATGCACACAACAAACAGACAACAAATGCAAGCAGAAATGCACTAGCGTGAAAAAGATCTATTCAGTTGACCACTGAAGAAAAACACCCCGATTCACACCTCGTGAAACAGAGACATGGGTCTTTTGAACCACTGCTCTGATACCACTTGATGGTCCCGATACGAGTTCTGGTGTATGGGGGGGAACACACCAGATAGAAATTTTAAAAAACCCCCCGAAAAATTACCACAACTGAGTAAGAAGACTCAGCTGGAACAACTGAGTAGGAAAACTCAGCTGGGAGAGTGGCGCTGTGCGGAATGTGGTGGAAACAACAATGTTGGGAAATTTAAGTAAAGTTTTGATTGATTCCAAAACCAATTGACCCCAACCGAGTAGATGTTGCCATATTCTAATGTTAGTATCTAGGCTCGCTGTTTGAGCAATATTCAGATTTTATCTTTACAGGACTCCAGCTGAAGACGGCAACATGGATTTACTCGGATAGAAATTCAGATGGAAACAATCATGGAACATCAGATGTAAGAAAGACAACTGAGCGTTCAAGCCAACCGATCTGATTTAGATCATCGGATGAAGGAAAACATCTGAGTAATCAACTGTTCATCAGATGTGACAATCCACCTGATCAGATGGAACATCAGTTGCAGGACTCAATCTGATAGATCGACAACATGAAGTTCAAGGCAGCTGAGGGTTCAACTGTTCCTCTTCAGACAGAATGTCAGATGAAGGTAGCGATCAGATGGAACATCAGCTGAAGACCACTCAGATGAAGACCAAACTTCTCAACCGATCAACCAATGTTGAAAGACAAAGGTTGAAATTTGAATTTCAAAAAGGAAGTCACGTGAAGGTTTGACGTTCTGTCATTACCTCATTTGGCCCAACACAAGGTTGTCTCAGAAGGAAAGCAGAAGTTCACAGTTGCCAAATCGGGAAAATCTGCAGAGATGAGAGACAAGCCATCGCTTTCACAGAACAGAGATCAACGGCTCTTCCAACGGCTAGTTTATTCTCACCGCCTATAAATAGAGGCATTCATTCATTCATCAAGAGGATACCGAGAACACAGAGAAGACAGAAATAAGAGACAGACGAGCGAAAGAATGACGAAAAACTGCACACGAGCTAAACTGAAATTATCCTCTAAGAACATCACCAGTTGAGAGTTCATAGAGTGTTAGAATCTGTCTTGGTGTTTTCGATCTTAGTTTGAGTCTTCATTCGTTCAAGCTTAGATCCTAGCTCACTTCTTTGTTCGAGCTAGTAGTTGGAAAACCTACCCTTATACACATCCCCTAAAAAGGTTGTTAGGATCCTGCTCTTCCCGAAATTGAGTAGAAAGGTTGATAAGTACCCGTAAACTTATCTGTAAGGTTGATAAGTACCCGCAAATTTATCTGAACAGTTGCAAAGCCCGCGTAAGCTTTGTGGTAGCTGTCCTAAAGAATTTAGACTGAGTTGTGTTGACTCACAACTCCCCGTGGACGTAGGAGTTCTCTCCGAACCACGTAATTCCTTTGTGTTGTGTTTTCTGTTCAGTTACTTTTTGCATATCCAACTGACCAACTAACCAGCACTCAAAACTGCTTCTTTACATTTCATCTGATTTGGTTGTTGACCGGCCTTACATCTGAGCGTGAGTTGTTTTATACGAGTTATTGTTGTTTCCACCACATTCCGCATAGCACCACTCTTCCAGCTGAGTTTTCTTACTCAGTTGTGATTCCAACTGAGTCCTCTTACTCAGTTATGGTAATTTTCAGGGGGTTATTTTTAAAATTCCTATCTGGTGTATTCCCCCCCCCCCCCCCTCCCTCCCATACACCAGAACTCGTATCGGGACCATCAAGTGGTATCAGAGCAGTGGTTCAAAAGACCGTTGTCTCTATTTCACGAGGTGTGAATCGAGGTGTGAATCGAGGTGTTTTTTCTTCAGTGGTCAACTGAATAGATCTTTTTCACGCTAGTACATCTCTGCTTGCATTTGTTGTCTGTTTGTTGTGTGCAGATGGATGTTAAAGACAAGATTGTTGTCATGTTCTCGGTTGTGAACTATACATCCTGGAAAACTCGGATGAAGAAGATTCTGCTGTCCAAGCATCATCGAATGCAACAAGTGATTACATCCGGACCGATCACCATCATGGAAAAAGTCATTCGCACTCCTACAAATCCCAATGATGGGAATGCAACTGAGGTGATGGTTGAGAAAAAGCCAGAAGATTTTACTCCTGAAGAAGCAAAAGTGAGCCAGCTGGATATCTGGGCTCAGAGCACTATCATGTCCACAGTTGGACAAGACTATCTTCCATGGATAGAAGAGTGCAACACAGCTAAGGAGATGTGGGATATTTTGGCATCTCTTAGTGAAGGGAGTGACGAAACCAAGGAGAACAAGTTCTCCCATGCTTGTTAAGACTTAGACAATTTCTGTCTAAAAGTCGATGAAACCATTGATCAGTTGGAGCTTCGGTTCATGGATATCATCCGAAGGGTTCAGTCTATCTGACGAGGGAAATATACTTTGAGAGAGATCAACCTCAAAGTATTACAAGCCCTACCAGCTGAGTGGGACACATTCACCAACATTCATGAAAGTCGAGCTGATCTTGGAGAGATGGAAACTGACAGACTGTTCTCAATTCTGAAAGGAAACGAGTACAAGGTGAATCGACGAAGATCAACTCAGTCCTCAGCGCAGACGAGTCGTCATGAGGATGTTGGTTCCGGAACAAAGACCGTAGCACTTCGAGCTGACTATTCCAAGCCGTGAACATTAAACGCAACAAGATCTGCGGACACAGCTTCGAAGGAGCCGAGCAGAGAAGAGCTGCAACAGAATATCGCCGCCCTGTCAAAGAAGCTGGCTGACATGGATACTCGGTTCGGAAAATATAAGCGGTTCTATAAATCCAACCGAATTCGAGATAACTCAAAGCATGTGACCAATAGTTGCTTTGAATGTGGCAAAGAGGGACACTTCAAAGTTGATTGTCCAGATCTTTCGAAGAAAGATAGAGATGCGTTGAGGGCCAAGCATAATGGAAAGAACAAGGCCATGGTTGCAGAAGAAGCAGCTGATGACATGGACATCTTCACCAACACCGAAGATGAGGACGAGCTGACTTCCACCAACAACGCTATCGGACAGGATCAATGTCTCATAGCATTTGGAACCGACCAGGATGATGCTGAGGTACATTCTAGTCCAGTTAATTTAAATTCTTCCAATGCTACTAACATGCAGGAAACAGTAGATGAAGAGTTGGAACCCTCTTGGGGTGACTTCCTAGAACTCAGTGAGGAATTGCATCAGCAATCGTTTAAGTTTAAGAATCTTCAAGAACAGTTTGTCAGACTTGAAGAATCCTTAACCGAAAAGGAGGATCTGATTAAAAGTTAAACCGAAGAGATTGATGATCTGAAAAGTCAACTGAATGAGGCCAACCAAACTAAGGCTCCAACCGATGAGAAGTTGAAGGAGCAGATCAAGGAGCAGCATGAGCAGTTGAACGAGCAAGAGGCACAGATCGACCAGCTGATGAAGATGTCATACGCATAGACCGAGCATATAGCTGTTCTTCTCAAGGATCTACAAACTGAGAAGGACAACCTGATAAAGCTATATCAATCATCCAAAATCATCGAGAATCTCATCAATTACCGAAGACAAATGGATGACATGTCTAGACTCGGCTACGACATGGTCAAGGACACTGGAATTCCACCCGCAACCTTTATCAAGGCTGTGGATGTCACGGTTGCCAAACCAAATACTGTTGAGTCTGCAACTCCCCAACTTAATCCAACCTCCACGTCACAGCAAGTACAATCAGCTAAGGAAACTGCAGCTGAGAAAGGAAAAGGAGCTGTGGTTGGAAAACTGAAGAATCCATCGGTTGGGATAACAACCGAGGGCAAATGTTCCAGGACTCAGAAGAAGAACCAGAGATGTCAGAGATACAATCAGAACCGACCTCAGAACCGACCTCAGAACCAACCTCAGAACCGACCTCTGAACCGACCTCAGAACCGACCTCAGAAGAGATGGAATCAACAGAACCGACAGGGATTCAACCATCAGAATCGACATCAGTTCCATCATCAGAACAACCAGAGGTTCAATCAGACTCAACAAATGTGGAACATTTCCAACAGCTGGAGATATTCATGCTAGAACATGAATCAACAACAGGTCATGAACAGCTGTCGTCAACAGTCAGGAATATGGAATCAGACTCAGCCACAAAGATTCCAAAATGGCGTCCGACCTCATCTGCAAAACCAAAAGGGTTAGAAACGTCAACAAAACAGGGGGAACGCCTCTCCTCCTGAAGCCCACAATGGGAGAAATCAATCTCCTCCCAAGAAACAGAACGCCAATAACAACAACAAGCCTAAGGTTGACTGAGGTGTTGTTATAGTTGATGGAGAAGGAAAGATAATCTGGAATGACAAATCTATTCGAATCTACAGGGAAAAGCGACCCACAGTTCAATGCTATCGGACAGGATCAATGTCTCATGGCATTTGGAACCGACCAGGATGATGCTGAGGTACATTCTAGTCCAGTTAATTTAAATTCTTCCAATGCTTCTAACATGCAGGAAACAGTAGATGAAGAGTTGGAACCCTCTTGGGGTGACTTCCTAGAACTCAGTGAGGAATTGCATCACCAATCGATTGAGTTTAAGAATCTTCAAGAACAGTTTGTCAGACTTGAAGTCCTTAACCAAAAAGGACGATCTGATTAAAAGTCAAACCGAAGAGATTGATGATCTCAAAAGTCAGCTGAATGTGGCCAACCAAAATAAGACTCCAACCGATGAGGAGTTGAAGGAGCAGATCAAGGAGCAGCGTGAGCAGTTGAACAAGCAAGAGGCACAGATCGACCAGCTGATGAAGATGTCAGATGCACAGACCGAGCATATAGCTGTTCTTCTCAAGGATCTACAAACTGAGAAGGACAACCTGATAAAGCTATATCAATCATCCAAAATCATCGAGAATCTCATTAGTTACCGACGAGAGATGGATGACGTGTCTGGACTCGGCTACGACATGGTCAAGGATACTGGAATTCCACCAGCAACCTTTATCAAGGCTGTGGATGTCACGGTTGCCAAACCAAATCCGATTGAGTCTGCAACTCCCCAACTTAATCCAACCATCATGTCACAGCAATTACCTACAGCACAACATGCTAAGGGAACTGCAGCTGAGAAAGGAAAATGAGCTGTGGTTGGAGAACTGAAGAATCCATCGGTTGGGATAACAACCGAGGGGGAATGTTCCAAGACTCAGAAGAGGAACCAGAGACATCGGAGATACAATCAAAACCGACCTCAGAAGGGATGGAATCAACAGAACCGATAGGGATTCAACCATTAGAATCGACATCAGTTCCATCATCAGAACAACCAGAGGTTCCATCAGAGTCAACCAATGTGGAACAGTTCCAACAGCTGCGGATATTCATGCCAGAACATGAATCAACTACAGGGCATGAACAGCTGTAGTCGACAGCCAGGACTATGGAATCAGACTCAGCCACAAAGATTCCAATATGACGTCCGACCTAATCTGCAAAACCAAAAGGGTCAGAAACGTCAACAAAACAGGGGGAACGCCTCTCCTCCTAAAGCTTACAATGGGAGAAATCAATCTCCTCCCAAGAAACAGAACGTCAATAATAACAACAAGCCTAAGGATAACCGAGGTGTAGTTATAGTTGATGGAGAAGGAAAGATAATTTGGAATAACAAATCTATCCGAATCTACAGGAAAAAGCGACCCACAGTTCAAGGGGGAACTGGTTCTAACCCTTCAGGACCCAACTAAAATTTGGGACCTAAGCGTGTTTTTCTGTGCAGGAGTAGGAGGAACAACTGAGGAAGAATAAAGCATCGCATACCTTGTGGGTGATGGACAGTGGATGCTCGAAACACATGACAAATCTGAGGGATTTGCTTGGAAGTTTCGTGGAGAAGGAAGGACCATCTGTTACCTTTGGTGACAACTCAAAAGGTCACACCAAAGGCTACGGTACCCTTGAAACCAATCACGTGTCTATTTCCAATGTTTCATATGTTGATGGATTGAAGCATAACTTGCTCTCCATCACCCAATTCTGTGATAATGGTTTCTCTGTCAAGTTTGATGCACAGGGCTGCAGGGTCAAAAATGTCAGAACAAAGCAAGTCATATTGTTGGGAAATCGATCCCCAACCGGGAATGTCTACTATGCAGATTGGAATAGTAGTCCTCCTGACACCTTTCTTTTATCGAAGAGCAGTTCAGATGTGAGCTAGCTGTGGCACAAAAGGCTCAACCATCTAAATTTCAAGACAATGAACCGCCTTGCGAGACAGGAACACGCAAAGGGTATTCCGAACCTTGTGTTTTCACCGACACATATCTGCAGTGCGTGTCAGTTGGGAAAGCTCGCTAGATCCTCCTTTCGGTTGAAAATGATTCCCTCAACCGACCGAGTATTGCAGCTGATCCATATGGATCTCTTCGGGCCTGTTACTCCCAAGAGCATGAATGGTAACGAATATATACTTGTTGTTACTAATGATTTTTCTAGGTACACGTGGACCATTTTCATGCGTCACAAGAATGAAACCCGAGATGAGCTACCCAAGCTGATGGATCGGATATCTAACCAACAAGAGATGAAAATCATTTGCATCCGATCAGACCGTGGAACCGAGTTCCTAAATGAAACCATCATCAAATACTGCGAGAAGCACGGAATCACTCATCAAACATCGGCTGCTCGTACTCCACAATAGAATGGAGTAGCCGAGCGAAGAAACCGAACGCTGAAAGATGCTGCTACATCCATGTTGACAAGCTCAGCTCTGCCAAAGAGATTTTGGGCTGAGGCAATCAACACAGCATGCTACACCCAGAACCGTTCTCTTCTGACCAAGCGGTTGGGAAAGACTCCATATGAACTATGGAGACGCAGGAAGCTTGATATTTCATATTTTCGCGTTTTTGGTTCTAATTGTTATATTCACAACAATGGGAAGACTCAGTTAAAAACTTTTGACGCCAAGGCTTCGAAGGGCATATTTCTCGGATATGCCGCTCAGATCAAGGCTTATAGAATTTTTAACAACAGCTCTCATGTTTTGGAGATAACACCTCATGTTAGTTTTGATTAATCTACTTTTGAGTGCAGGGAACAGGCTAAAGGACAACAAGCAGATCCACATGTTCCACCAGCTCTCACCAGATCGCAGGTTCTAAGGGAGAAGAATTTGGCTGAACCATTGGTATGGGCAACTGAGGATGATGATCCTTGTTCCTCTGAAGATGAATGTGAGGACCCCAACTCATCTCAAGGGGGAACTTCAGCTGATGTTACTCCAACTGCATCAGCATCCGAAGCCCAACCTAACTCGGTTCGAAATATTATCCATGTTGAGGATCCAGACTCAACAGCATATAAATCACAGTTCTGAAGATCCCAGCATCTCCCACGGCTCAGATCACGGAACAGCCACCGTTGGAAGAAGAAGGAAGATGCAACAAGAGATGGTATGAAGATCATTCTAAAGACAACATCATCGAAGATCCAGCCAAGGGTGTGCGTACTAGGAGCAGAGTTGAAAATCCAGACTCAGCTGAGAAAGATTCCAGCACTTACGCCCAATATGCTGAGGAGTTGGCAGTTCTTGAGGAGTTCGAACAGGCAGGAGATGTTGCCATGATTTCATGTTTCATAGCTGATGTGCCAGAACCGAAACATGTTATGGAAGCTCTCAACTGTGTTCATTGGACAACAGCCATGCAAGAAGAGCTGAATGAATTTCTACGCAACTGTGTATGGGAGTTGGTAGAAAGACCAAATGGTGTTAAAGTCATTGGATTAAAGTGGATTTTCAAGAACAAGAGAGACGCCATTGGATTCATCGTGAGAAACAAGGCAAGGTTGGTAGCTCAGGGATATTGCCAACAAGAAGGAATTGATTTCGAGGATTCCTTCGCGCCTGTTGCAAGGTTAGAAGTCATCCGAATATTTCTAGCCTATGCCGCATTTCACAAATTCAAGGTTTATCAGATGGATGTGAAGTGTGCCTTCCTCAACGGTGATATTAAGGAAGATGTTTATGCTGAACAGCCTCCCGGTTTTGAGACTGGTGATGGAAGAATGTATAAGTTGAAGAAAGCAATCTATGGATTGAAGCAAGCACCTAGGGCTTGGTATGACACTCTCTGTGGTTTTCTTCTGAACTCGGGGTTCAAACGAGGGTCAGTTGACAAAACACTGTTCATCATAAAAGTTGGAGAAGACATACTTGTTGTGCAAATCTATGTTGACGACATCATATTCGGTTCCAAGTCGGAGGAGCTGTGTGAGAAATTCTCAATTCTCATGAAGGAGAAATTCGAGATGTCGATGATGGGTGAGATGAACTATTTTCTTAGGCTACAAGTAAAGCAGTCATCAAAAGGGATTTTTGTTAATTAGTCCAAATATACAAAGGAGCTCATCGCAAAGTTCGGATTGCAGACAAGTAAAACCACACGGATCCCGATGAATACTAACTGGAAGATTGAACCCGGATCTGAGGGAAAACTCGTGGATGCCAGTAAGTATAGATGGATTATTGGCTCTTTGCTATATCTAACCGCCAGTCGGCCAGACATATCTTACGCGGTTGGAGTGTGTGCTCGGTTCCAAGTTCAGCCGAGGGAAGCACACATGTTGGCAGCAAAGAACATCATTAAGTATCTGAAGGGTACTGTTAATGTTGGGTTGTGGTACCCAGCCGACGACAATATCCAACTGTCCGGATACTCAGATGCGGATCTAGCCGGAGATCGGTTGGACAGGAAGTCAACATCTGGACACTGTCAGTTCATGGGAAGCAAGCTAGTTTCATGGTTTTCAAAGAAACAAGCATGTGTTGCCACTTCTACAACCGAGTTAGAGTATATGGATGCCAGTAGTTGTTGCATGCAAGTGTTGTGGCTCAAGCAACAGCTGAGAGATTATGAAGTAGCAACTGGACAGGTTCCTATCCATTGTGATAGCTCAAGTGCCATTGCTATCTCTTTAAATCCTGTTCACCATTCTAGGACGAAGCACATCGACATCCGACATCATTTTATCCAAGATCATATTGAGAAGAAGGATGTATTCGTGGAGAAGATTCCAACTGAGATTCAGAGAGCTGATATTTTCACTAAACCTCTAGCCGAAGCAAGATTCAAGATGTTATGTGATCTCCTTGGATTGTTGGATCCATCAGATGAGGAATAAGTCCGAGGTGAAGAGATAGATATCCATCTGAGGGGGAAGCTCAGATGAAGGGAGAATCTCAGATGCGGATCGCCATCCGAAGACATCAGACGTCAGCTAAACAGACGAACTCGAGTCAGCTGATGGCATGCCGCAACATTGGAACACAGCTGATTTCGACATCAGCTGGCAGGTATCATTTATGGCTGAAGGTGTTTAGTTCTTAAATGAGAATGTTTGAAATAAATTCAAACATTCCTGAGCATGTCAATTAGATTAAAATAGCCATCATAGCGCATTTAATGTAAAGTACGGCTGAACATCAATAGCCTTACTTTATAGTCCGACTGGGCTGACATAAAAATAGTTCACCTTCTCACTCGCGCGTATTGTAACTCGGAATTTGACGTCAGTCAAAGTTAGTCAACAGTCGCGAGATCTCAGCCGTTGATGGATTCGCGCCATTCAACCCTGGCCATCGATTTCAAACGACCCACTAACCTATAAAAGGCGGAAAATCAGGAAGTGATTTCTTACCTTCTATACTTGTGTTTATCTGAGTAACTGTTCATCTTCGTCTTTGATTCTGTTTCACCATTTTCGACTAAGTTCTTCTTTTCTTCTCTCTATATATAAACCTCTCTGGAATACAAAATGGCACCTAAAGCTCCATCTCAAGGAAAGAAGATTGCATCATCAGGACCAGCTCTAGTCCCTTCGACGTACGAGGAATCTTATGACATGATGATATCCAGAATCCACTTCGAGCAGATTCTGTCAACAGAAGCTCTGGACTCGCCGGCGTTATCCCCTCTCGCCGATCTTCTTAGGGATAATGGCCTTCTTGAGTGGGCGACGCTCTTTCCCACCCACTTGCTCAGGCGTCAAGTCGGAGAATTCTACATGAACCTGCAACACGAACAGGGAGTAGGCCTTGTTTCAGAAATCTCCTGTCGACAGCGCGACGTTCCTGCCAGAACCGTCCGCCGTGTCAACTTCCACATACCGGTTTCCGAGATTCTACGCTCTATCATTCCACCGAATCTGACCGCCACGGACACCGTCGAGAACATCACAGATGCAGATGCAGATCAATTTCTGGAGAATGCTCTCATTACAGCAGAAAAATTGAGGAGCAACATGCAGCGAACGAAGTTGAAACCCGAGCATCGACTTCTGTTCGATGTTGTATCCAAGGTTATCTTTGGATACAGCAGAGCCTTTGGAGATATCAGTCGACCCAATCTCAAGCAGCTGATAGCTCTGGAGCACAAGCACAACATCAACTGGTTCAAGTACTTCGAACACCAGTTGACAATGGAGAAGCAGAAGATCTCATAATCTATCAATGATTCCTGGGAAAAGTTGTTGAGTGTCAAAGGAACTCTCAACTTTGGAGTTAAAATATCTGCCCTGATCCTTCTCGCCACAAAGCATCAGAACATGGTGTGGGAAGACAGTGAGGAGACACCAGTCAAGAGGCAGATGCTGTTCCCAACAGCCAAGAAAGCTCTTGATGTGATTCGGAGTGTCTACACACCCACAGAGAAAAGGGAAGCTGTGAAATCAGCTGAGGAGAAAGATACAACTGAGGAGCTGCCTCCAGCTGCCGGCCACTCTTCCAAATCGACAGCTGCACGCCGACTCAGAGATGAGTCAGATAAGGATCAAGAGGAGCAGCCGCGTAAGAAGAAGTTGAGGGTTCGCATCAAGAAGTCAGTTGCAAAACCAGCTGAGGAGGTACCAGCTGAGGAGGCACCATCTGAGTCGAGTCACTCAGTTGACAAAGATGCTTTCGAGATTATTCCTCGCACAAGTGAAACAGATGGGATAGAAGGGGTAGAGACCAATCCGGAAGATGAGCTGAACATGTCCTCGGATGCTTCTTCCTCATCAAAGGAATCAGAAGATGTTCCGACCTCCCCCATGGCAGGAGCTGATGCCGTACAGCACAGACAGGTTCTCACAACCGATCCTCAGTCAGAAATTCCGAGCTCCCCGCTCGATGCCAACATTGTGACCACTTCTTTGGCCAATGTTGAAGAACCTCTCGATGCCATCATTACCACCCAGTCAGAAATTCCGAGCTCCCCGCTCGATGCCAACATTGAGACCGCTTCTTTGGCTAATGTTGAGGAAACCCTTGAACCGATTCCATATGAAAATCTCTCTCATTCCCCCATCGACGAAGAAGCTGATCGTCGAGCTGTCGCGCTGGAACATGAAGGCAAGTTGGCATACTGCTTTCAGAAGCTTATTGGAATGTTCCCCGAGGCGCTCGACATGCCCACCTTTGCCACGCTCGGAACTGAGCTGTTGTATCAATTCAACATAATTTTCAGCCACTGGTATGTCAAGGAAGATACCATCCAAATACACAGCTGGAACCAGCTCAAGGCCGATGAGTCGTGTATAAGGGAATACTTCAATTATACCAACCTTGAAGTTGCGTACAACAACAAGATCGCACTGTTGACTCGCCGTCTGGATGTCAGCAAGGCAGAAGGAAGAGACACAAGGGAAACAGCTGAACAAGATTGTGTCACTTTCCTTGACAACATGCTGACCAAGTCTGCTAATTTCATGGATGATATTGACACAGCCGCCGCAGCAGCCAAGCAGGAAGAAGAAGAACTTCAACAGTACCTGGCCAATCGCCAAGCCATGGTTACTGTTGAACAGCCAGCACAATTTGAACAACCAGCACCAGCTGAACAACCAGCACCCTCCTCAGATGAAATATGCGAGTTGATCACTGAGAGAGTCAATCAGCTGAGGAAGAAGATGCTTGCCAACATCCAGCTCAACCGTGAAGAACAGCAGAAGATGATTGAAGCTCAAGATGAGAAGCACAGGAAGCTGCTGGAAGAACATGATGCGCTGAAGATGAAGCTGGATGATCTTTCAACATCCACCAGCAAGGATATCAATGACCTGAAGACCACAGTTCTTGGAATCAAATCAGAACTGAACGTGTTCAAGTCCATCTCATAATCCAATCTTGCCAAATCTCAACAGACTCAAGACCAAGAATGGGATTCTCGGTTCGAACAAAGATGGGCTGAGTTCGTCGCTTTTCAAACTGAAGTCACTGAAACCTTCGCTGCAATGAAGAAAGCTGATGAAGAGCGCCGTGACAAGGATCTGGCGAAGAAGGTTGATGTGGAGTGCGCAGTAGATGAGCTCTTCAACCAGATTCAGCAGGCTGAACAGAAACTCACTTCTCTGGATGGCTCACTCGCAAGCCTTGTTGCTGATGCCAAAAAGGGGGAAGATGAAGATGAGATGCAGGAAGATGAGACGCATGCTGAAGAAGAGATACCAGCAGGAAAGGAATCTCAGCTGAAGAAGACCCAGCCGAAGAAGAAAGCTCCAAAGAAGAAGTCCGCTCCGAAGCCAACCGACAAGAAACAACAACAGCTGAAATCTATTGTTGTCAGAGGAGAAGAAATGGCTAAGGACATGGAGCAAGCGAATGAGTATGGAGTTTCCTACAACTCCATAGCCGAGATTGCAGCCGAGCTCGATGCTGAACTCGGCGGTATTTCAACCGAAGAGTGTATTGTTGCTGCTAAGGCTATGGATGTTCCGGAGAAGGACTACATGAATCCAGAATGGATAAAGAAATTTGCAGCCAACCAAGCTACAAGAGTTAACAAATTTGAAGAAGAGCTTGCCAAAATCAACAACAACTTGGATAGAAATGTTGCCTCTCGATGCCGACGATGCATTGAGAAACATCAGGTGAAGGCTGAAGCAAGATTGAAGCAACAAAGACTGCCAGGAAAGATAAAGCTCCAGGGTCGCTTCAAGCATGTTGACAAATGGATGCCAGAAGAATGGAATGATGATTAGGAATCATTCAAACAAGAATTTGTGAATGATTTCTACTACAGGAAGGTGTACACAACTGAGGATGCAAGAAGAGCTTTCAAAGAAGCCCTAACCGAGCTGCACTCTGGGGATCCGGGCATGTTCAACCAGTTCAGGCGAGCAATGATTGATGCAAAGCTGGATATGAATACCATCCCCGTCCCTCAGAAGGTTACATATCTTCCTCCATTCATTCCAGAGACAAGGAATCCTAACAGACAGAAGATTGCAGCTGAGGCAAGAAAAGTCTGTCAGGAACATGAAGTAGATATCTCGAAGGAGTTAGATGCCAAGAGAGATATTTTTGTCAGGATTTTCGGCAAGTATGGGCTGAAGTATTAGCCGAGATAAAGTTTTTGAGCCACTGATGTAATTGATTTCCATGCTTATCTGTGTAAACACATCAGTTGTAATGAAAACTTTCATGATATATCTGATTCACCTTGACGTACAATTTTCCAGTTGTCCAAGCTCTGAATCGCAAAGTTATTTCAATACCATGTTATAATTGTGCTAACCCTTTGATGTTTAATCTTATAGACTGTCTAGAATTTCAGCTAAGATTTTAGATTAGGTCAGTAGGGTTTAGATCAGTAAGGTTTTGGCATCATCAAAAAGGGGGAAATTGTTGGGAAATTTAAGTAAAGTTTTGATTGATTCCAAAACCAACTGACCCCAACCGAGTATATGTTGTCATATCCTAATGTTAGTATCTAGGCTCGCTGTTTGAGCAATGTTCAGATTTTATCTTTACAGGACTCCAGCTGAAGACGGCAACATGGATTTACTCGGATAGAAATTCAGATGGAAACTCGCATGGAACATCAGATGTAAGAAAGACAACTGAGCGTTCAAGCCAACCGATCTGATCTAGATCATCGGATGAAGGAAATTATCCTCTAAGAACAGAAATTATCCTCTAAGAACATCACTAGTTGAGAGTTCATAGAGTGTTAGAATCTGTCTTGGTGTTTTCGATCTTAGTTTGAGTCTTCATTCGTTCAAGCTTAGATCTTAGCTCACTTATTTGTTCGAGCTAGTAGTTGGAAAACCCACCCTTATACACATCCCCTAAAAAGGTTGTTAGGATCCTGCTCTTCCCGAAATTGAGTAGAAAGGTTGATAAGTACCCGTAAACTTATCTGTAAGGTTGATAAGTACCCGCAAACTTATCTGAACGGTTGCAAAGCCCGCGTAAGCTTTGTGGTAGCTGTCCTAAAGAATTTGGACTGAGTTGTGTGGACTCACAACTCCCCGTGGATGTAGGAGTTCTCTCCGAACCACGTAATTCTTTTGTGTTGTGTTTTCTGTTCAGTTACTTTTTGCATATCCAACTGACCAACTAACCAGCACTCAAAACTGCTTCTTTACATTTCAACTGATTTGGTTGTTGACCGACCTTGCATCTGAACGTGAGTCATCACCTTTATAGATCTTTTCTACTTTATGTTGCATTCATCTAACACCTCACCATATTTCCCTCTCTCCTTCCCCTCCATTACCGCCATTTCCTCCCCTCTCTCTTCTCTCTCATTTTCTTCCACCATTGTTGTGTTCTTCAAGCTTTCAAAAGCTCCACAAGTCATCCATCTACCGATCGAACTTAGTTCCGAATCCATAATCAACAAAGTAATGATCTAAGCTTCCATTCCAACCAACAAAACTTCTTTCCCTCAACTTTGTTTTTTTCGAAAGTTTGGAGAAGAAGAAGCATGATGCTCTATGATTAATACATGTTATAGTATGCTTAGGAATGGATTAAATGGATAGAAATCATGTGGAAATCACTCTCCTAACTATTTTGTTATTACCGAAATTTTTAGGAAATTTAGGGGTTTGATGTAGTTCGATTTTTAGATGATTGATTAATGGATTTGTGTTCCATATGTTGGTAGATTGATGCATGAATTATTATAAAATTTTCTAAAAATAAAAATAAAAAGGTAAGAGATGAAGAAGTGAGGATTTGATGTAGTATTGGATATGATTTGCATAATATGATGATAGAAATGGTATGTAGTAAGTGTATAGATGATTATATAATTTATTGGAGTTTTTCTAAAAATAAAATAAAAATCGTAAGAGACGAAAAGTCGTCAATAAGTTAAGATTCGATAATAATTTGAGTATGTGGTTTGCGTATTAGTGAATCTTGATAGATGATGAACGATATTGGAAAGTTTGAGCAAAATCGGAGAACGTCGAAATTTTGTTAAGAGACGAAGAATCGTCGATAAGTCGAGATTGGATAATGATTTAGGTTTATGACTTGAACATATGTTAATCTTGTTAGTTAATGATCGTAATCGGAAAATTTGAACGAATTCTAAAGAAATTGGAATTTTGATAAGAGGCGAAGAAACGAGTCTAAGTGACGATAGAAAAGTCGAATAAGGAAATTAATCGGTTATTAATGATTGTTATTGATAAATAAACGAGATTTTAGTTGACGATATTTCCATCCGAGATATGAGATGATATAAGTTATAGTTTATAAACGAGAAGTTGGAGAATGAAATTGAATTTGATTTTAAATGGTTTAGTAGTTGGTTAGTTGAAAAGGACGAGGAAATGCTCGTCGTTTGTTTAAGCGAGAGACGTGAAGTTGTTCCCAATAAAGGAACACGTGTATTAACTGTAAAAAGATAAGAATTTCGTGAGCTTAAAGGTTGTATAGCATTGATCGAACCTAGGGAATCGTGCGTCGAGTTTTACGAGCACCTAGGGTTTCACGCGGACTGTTTTGCGATGTGTTACGGAAACTGTCATAACTTTTAGCTCGCTTAACGAAATCGAGATCCGTAAATTGGAAAATAAACTAGACATCCGTAGTTTTCTTTTGGTATAAATTTCATCCCCTTTTTTGCAGGAATCTGTTCTGTATGAACTCCAGAACCTCTGCTTTGTGCAGAAACTTATGTAAACCTAATTTCTTAAGTTGAATCCTTTTCAACTTCGTTCCTTGTGAACTTCTAAGTCATTATAAGTTATCGACTTCCATTTATTTACTGACCTAAGTGTCGAGTAATGAGCCGAGTCAGTTTATAAATGAGAATTGATCGAGTCTCGTTTATTCGTTAATCAAAAGAATGTAGCTAAAGTGCAAAGGCCTAAAAGTCTAAAACGAATTCGATTTCTTTTTCCTTTATTATCTCGACCGCTTATTAAAGTGTTATTATTTGCGTTCAAAGGAGGAAGTCAAGTTTAAAAGACAGAACGGAAGACCAGAGACGGAAGCTCGTATTATAGTTCTGTAATCATTTAAGGTGGGCTTTTCTATATACGAAATAAAATGAGCGATGCTCGAAAATCTTTATTTACAGCTTTGATAATTGCGTTCTCAAAAGTGATAATCAGAGCATGAAATATTTTTTTTTATGTGAGTTCTCTTGTACCCTTCTGAGTTAGCCGACTGCTATCCAGAATTATTAGTTAGTCGACCTGCTATCTAAAACGATCGGACTTTGAGTTAGCCGACTGCTATCCAAAGTTAGTGTACACAGTAGCCGTTGTGTGTGGAACCCTGTTGAGGGGTGGCCAGCCATGGTGATAAACTATTGGGCAAGATTGAACATAACATCTGAGAAAAATGCTTGCGCAAGCTATATTGTGAAAATAAGAAAGAAAATGTTTAGTAGACACGGGTATTTATTGAAAAACTCCGATGTGCTACAGAAATGAGATGTCTGATTTATCTATACTTATGATATGTTTTCGGCAACGTGCCCACTAAGTATGTTTATACTTAGCCCTGCATATGTTTTATAAATGTGCAGGTTGAGTGACGGAAGCGGCAAAGGTTGAGTAAAGAGTCGTAGTTAGGAAGAAGAACTTGTGTCAAGCTTTACGCTTTCCGCTGCCAATCTTTTTGAGTTAATGTATCTATCTTTTGGGTCTAAGCCCCGTACAATGAACTTAGTTCCTTTTTGAACACCTTGTCGAGCGATCCTTCAAGGTCGACTCTCTTTCTTTCAATAAAATATGTTCATAGATATCAGTTGTCGTTTAATTAATGTCTGTTTATTTATTTATCCCCCTTCTTCCCCGTTTCTTTAATCCAACCCCTAGTCGCACCCCAGCTTTGCCGTCCCTCAGGATTTGGGGCTGTGACAGTATTTTCCAAAACTAGAGTCGAGTAATTGTTAATTGAATTTGAAATGTGAATCATGTCGAGATTGCATGTTTGATTGAATTTCTATGTTAAGTTTATTATGCTTGAATGAACTTATGTGATTAAATAAAGTGATTATGTTTTGTTATGATAATCAATTGCTCGATTGTTGAGAATACTTATGTATGCAACATGATTGATTGAAATGATGATTAGTCGAATCGAGAATTCGAGAGAAAATTTGAGTAATGTAGTCGAGATAAGTAATATCTCCTTAACTAGTGAGAAATGCTAAGTAGAAGTAATTTAGAAACGAGAATGTAAGACGAAGTAATTAGTAACCGAGTAGAGTTGATAATCGAGAACGAGAAAGTAGAGAAAGGATATTGACTTAGAAAATTTAAAAATAGAAAGACCCGAGTCATGTAGAAGTCCTTCAGCCGAGACCAAAATCTACTTTACGTCTTACGTATCGAGAGTCTTATTCTTTATTCGATGTCAAATTGTGAAGGACCGTGCGGGACGGAAAAGTAGCGAGGACAGTCAAAAGAGTAAGCCGCCTAGCTAGATCTTCGGAGGACATGTGGGCTTTCTAAACTAAAACCAAATGATGAATGTGTGTACTATTTATGTATTACGTGCGCTTTTTAAATTGATTGACTTGCCTGAGTTTTAAATGTTTTGGTATGCAATCATCTACGTGTTAAAGTTAATAAAGGTCTTGTGGACGCACGGGATAAAGGTCCTGTAAGATACGGGACAATGCATGCATTAGTTAAGGTGACTGTAACCCTTGCTTCGGTTGGGCCGGTCACGGTGTTTGAGGAGGAGGCCTACTTCTCGACACCACAGAAAGATAAGTTGTAGATTGATTCATACCTAAGATATAAGCTTAGCCTGCGCAGGCGATTTTCAAAACAAAAATGTTTTATGACTGTCACAAGTGAAAAATTCTTTTAAAGCAGTTATCTATATATCTAACCCTTGTGATGCAACAAGAGGGGCAAGTTTTCAATCATATAGCTCTAAGAGCAAGTTTTTGAGAATATTTTTGGCAATGTGTTCATTGAGTACGAAGTACTCCGCCCTGCATGTATTTCTAAACGTGCATGTTAGCGGGATGTGGATGGCGTGGACGACTTGGTGGTGTGTTCTTTTGGTTGAGTCAAAAGTTGGCTGGCAATTACATGTCTTCATATATATAGTTGTTGGGATTTGAGTCGATGTCTCCGCTGCAATATAATATGATGTTTCTTTTGTTATGATTTTAAATTTCACTCTGATACTTGTTGGATTCACGAGCGATGTGCTCGAAACAATTTACCGTTTTCTTTAACTTTCGTACGATGTGATCTTGACTTACTTATTCCCTTTTGGATTCAATATGTAAATTATTTATGCTCGTTTGGTGTTTTATCTGTAACTTGGAAGCATGTCTTTAATTGTTATCGCTTTCAGTCAATAATCCCTTGTTTCCCGAGCATGAATCCCTTACGTGAGTTGAGTTAGTAGATGGTTTAGTAGTGTTAGTGTCATTCATCGCACCTCGGGAGTTGGGGTGTGACAAATTTAGGATTCTTTAGCAAGTGGTCTTAGGATGTTTGAGCCTTTTAAGTAGGTTTGCCCCTGCAGAGAGGTATATCTAGTTCTTGTCATTAGCCATGCAAAGGCCTCTTTTGTGAATTTAAGGATACTAAAACCCCGCCTTTTTCTACAGGTATATAATTAATGATTTAATTTTCTCTACTAAGAATCCTTTTTTCCTTTTTGTTAACAGTTACCAGGTGATGCTACAATTATAATTTGAACCCTACTTATTTTCATAGTTGTGTGTGTGGTGCTGCTGTCACTCATGATTTTTCAGAGTCAGTTGTTTCACTACACATATAGTTTCTATAAGTATATTAATGTTGTGCCTTTTCCTAACATAACTTGATCACTCTGATCCTACGTGACATGGTGACAATTATGAAGAAGGTAAATTTTATTCAAAATTGAGGGATAACCTCTTCTCTTTCTGCATCCTTTTTCCAGAATGTATATTGACAATAAATTTTTGTTTTTTGCAGCCGGAATTTCGCAAGACTTCTTTGGATAACCAAGGACAAGGTATTATCCCCAATTCTTACCCACAAGATATCGGACTGCCTCTAGCTGATTCATATATGAACTGACATTGAGGTGCATCTTTCTTAAACTTCTACCAATATAAATTTTGCTCACTTTCGTCTCCTCGTCATTTTATATGATTTCACTCAGGATGTCATTGACTGAAGTTGTCGGAAATCTCTGTGAATTTGGTAACAAACTGGATGGTGAAAGTTATTTATTTCATCAATGTTTTATTCAATAATTTACAGCCTAATCTTGTCACAGATAAACTAATTTTATTATCCGACTGAGACATTGAAATTAATGTTTTTTAATGAATCTTATGTTTGTTGTAGGGCTAGTCGAGCTTCCAGTGTTGAGTCTGTCGACCGTAGGTACTCGCATAAGGTAATTTTCAAACTTTCAGACATTTTCTCGTGTAAAAGTTATTTTGTCTTTATCTTGTAGCTGTTTACTGCTTCTGACAGTTAAGTTTGATTTTTCTTTCATAATTCATTTTGGTGCCCTGTAATAACACTACACTTCACAATGATGTTTGATATCTCTATTGATTTATTTACTCTGATTCTCTGAGAGACGGTGAAGAATGTGTAAAGGGTGGTTTAGTTTTAAATTGAGGGACCAATGTCTTCCATTTCCAACATTGTGTGCATCTATTTTAAACTTCTCATAATATATTTGCTCAGCATATCAAGAGGTCTGTACTTGGCTTCATACTTTATGGTGAAAGTTCCTACATTTTTCTGTTTGGTGTCATGTGTTCTAATATATCTTTTTGCTTTAAGGCACAAACTTCCCTCATTCGAAGGCTGAGTAGCGGGGGGGGGGGGGGGGGGGGGGGGAGAAACGGTGCAGAAAAATACTTGATAAGACCTTACATTGTACATATTTGTTAAATTTCTTTTTCAAACTTCTTTTATCCTTCATATAATTTGAACGGCCGAGCTAGTGATTCAACTTTCGAGAAAGCCCATCCCCGTATCTTGGCGTGGCTGTTAACACTTGCAGGTGATGTTACAATTATAATTTCCGACCCTATGATAGTTGTGTGTCTGGTCCTGCCATCACTCATGTTTTTCACAGCCAGTTTGTTACACTACATATATAGCATGTGAAAAATCAGAGATATTATTAATGTCCACCTTTTTCTAACATAACTAGATCACTCTGATTTTACGTATCGAAATTGGATTAAGTGACATCCGAAGGTTTTTGTTTTTACTGTTCAATTCATGTTATATATGCGTAATTACTCTAATTCTATTTGTCACTTAGATCTCCAACAGTCCATCTGCAGTGTGCCATGTTAGGCGTTTTTTGCGGATTTATGGATGCTAAAGTCGACTTTATGGAGAGATCGAAATTGGATTAACTTCCCAGTAATCTGCCGATTAGAGGAGTTGTTGGGTATGTCCAATGATGTTGTTTATTACTCATTACTTGCTAGGTTACATTTTTCATGTCCAATGATTTTTTTTATGAATCTTATGTTTGTTGTAGGGCTATTCGAGCTTCCAGCGTCGTGTCTGTCGATCTTAGGCTTTTCAGATATTTTTTGAACTTTCTGACACTCGCATAAGATAATTTTGAATCTTTCTGACACTTTCTCGTGTCAAGGTAATTTTGTCTTTATATTGTGGCTGTTCACTGCTTCACTGACAGTGATTTTTCTTTCATAATACATTTTGGTTCTCTGTAATAACAATAACCTTGTTTGCAACACATCATAATTGTGTTTGATATTTCTATTGATTTATTTACTTTGATTCTTTTTGAGATGGTGAAGAGAAAGGGCAGTTTACTTTATCTTTATTAAACTTCTCATAATATATTTGCTCATCATTTCCATTGGTTGCATATCAAGAGGTCTGTACTTGGCTTAATACTAACATAACATGATCACTCTGACGTGAGATGGTGATAATTATGAAGAAGGTAGTTTTATTCAAAATTGAGGGATAATGTCTTCTCTTTCCGAATTCTTTTTCCAGAATGTATATTGACAATAAAATTTCGTTTTTTGCAGCTGGAATTTCGTGCAAGAATTCTTAGGATAACCAAGGGAAAGTATTATCCCGAATTCTTACCCACAAGATATCGGACTGCCTCTAGTTGATTCATACGTGAATTGAATTTCCATCATTGAGGTGTATCTTTCTTAAACTTCTACCAATATAAATTTTGCTCACTTCGTCTCCTTCTCATAATTCTATTTGGTTTGTATATTGGGATGTGTGAATTTCAATCATTGAAGTTTTCAATAATCTACATCGTAATATTTGTGATAAAAGATTTTTTTTTTTTTAATTTAGATAGCTATGTTTAACACGTCTTATAGTGACATTGTTCCATGCAAGATTCATCTTTCTAAATATGTAGTACAAAACACAAAAAAGGGGTCATATTCGTATCCAAATACATATTTATGAATCTATAATTATAAATATCACTAAATATAAATTTGGATTCGAATCTTTGTGGATATAATAGGAACATGTTTGCTGGTTATTAAAAATGATTTTGTTGTGAAGGAAAGGTTTAATTTTGTCTTAACTCTATGTTAGATAAGTTTCTTATAATTTTCCGGTCCATGTATAGGAAAGTTTTTAATAAATCTTTGATAGGTGTGTCGTGTGGAAAAAGGAGCTATATAATTGTGTTTCACATATGTCACAAGACTCAAATTTAATTGAGTTATTTGCAAAGCTCATTTCTATTTATTTTGCCGCTAGAAATGCATGTCAATTAAATGAAATTAACAAGAATGACAAAGATAAGGTTTTCCCAGAAATTACTTGAATAGTATTTCGAATTCGCCTCATTACACACAAGAGTTTTAAACTCAGAATAAAATTACAAGCGTCAGAATATTAAGCAATGTGAACAATTCTTCCAAATATATAATGCTCAAATCAGAATTAAGATCAACAATATATTTTCGCATTTAAAATGAGTTTAGGAATCATTTACTTTTGCTTTTCCAGAAAGAAATTTAAAGGTGGAACAAAACCAACGGCAACGATGGGAATGTTCAAGTTAATAGAATGAAGAAAGGAAGATGAATTGCATTTAGTTCTTTTTTTTTAAAAACATTATAATAAATTTTAGACCGCGCAATGGTCGATTTAACTCGTTACCTTTAATTCTAGTATTAACCACTTTACAGCTAGGCTAAACATAAATATTGCACCTCATAAAGCGCCTCTATAGGTCGAGCCTGTCACACCTGTACTTCAAAAGTGTGGTTTACCTGCCCTATGTGGTTTGCAGGCTAACTGCACAAGGGATGAGGTGCGCACCGAATATAGTGGCTGCGGGTCCCAATATATCAAAAAAACAAAAAAAAAAAATACTGCATTTAATTTCCTATTAGCTACAACGCATATGGTATACGTATTTAGATTAATTGAATTTTGCGTCAACTAATTAATCACTTCCAAAGAAAAAGTTTCCTATTTCGGGTTTGGATTATTTGAAATTAGCAAACTGTCAAATATATGAAACTCTTTTCAATATGGGGCATCGAATTTCAGGAAATCAAGTATATTTTGAGTCTTATTTTCATAATCTCAAATAATTTATTATTTATTTGAACTACTTCCAGAGTTACAGAAACTACAATTTTTATTATTTTCTCTCTCTCTCTCTCTCTCTCACACACACACACACACACACACACTGACCGGTAAAACCAGCATAATTCCTCTTTTACAAGCATATAGAGAGAGGCTAAAGTACGAAATTATTCATACTTGATGTAGAATATAGAATCAAAGTGTAGTTGTTTTAGCAAACAAATCTTGCACCCAAAATAAAAAAGAATCAGAAAATTTAGGAAGCCGATGCAGTTTGACTTCAACCAGTCTCCTGCTCAAATTCATCACCTTCAGACTCCTCTACATTGTCAGCATCATCATCCTCTGCATCATTGTCAAAATCTTCTTTATCATTATCAACTGTAGTTTTCCCAATAATGATGAAGTTACTATTTGCCTTTCTGATTTCATTGCACTGCAAATTTGATGGAACAAGCATTAGTTGTTTAGGAGGAGATCCATGGAGCTTGAATACGAGGGAAGAAGATACAATTTATCGTATTAGGATGGCGCGTTGGAGATTGCAAGATAGATCCATGGAACAAGCATTAGTTGTTCATACTTGCAACACTTATGATTGCGATACAGTATGCCAATCAATCTAGCAGTCCAAATCTTCTCTAACCCGACTCCAAGAATACCACTACCCTTTAGTTACAAATTTTAGAGCTACTGTAATGCTTCTTCTACGATTGTCACAACTGATTCTGCAACTATTTGAAGCATAAATGTCAAAGGCTTCCAAACAACAATAACGTTTATGCCAATAATACTCTAACATCAACATTTTAGTCACAAATTTCGCTTCATTTATGATGGATTCTGCAGCCACAGTAAAGATCTTAAGGCCAAAATACTCTAATCTCCCATTTAGCTACAAAACCTAAGAGCTACTATAATTTCTTCTACCGTTTAACAATTATTACAGCTTATTCTGCAATTATTTGGAGCATAAGTGTCAAAGGCTTCCAAACAACAATAAAAATCTTAAGGCCAGAAAACTCTAATTTACGAATTATTCACAAATTCTAGAGCTACATATTGATTCTTCGACAATCATTACAACTTATTCTGCAATTAATTGGAGCATAAATGTCAAAGGCAAATTACAACTTTGTTGCTACAGATTAAGACATTTAGAAAATATTACTAAATATATAAATTATCCCAAAATTCTTTAAGCAAACACATCCAAACTCTTCTGCCCCTTTAAATTTATTCTTCTAGGTTCGGAATCATCAGTCATGCACTCGGAATCAGAACTACATTTTTCCAATCTATTTTGAAATAATGGGTAAGAAGATCATCACCACTCATTTATGTTAAAATTACAAACTCAATTTACTCAGAGCAAAAAAAAAAAAAAGGATCAATTACACATTTTTCAACTCTCAAATATCAAATTTTTCTACAAAGAGTTCGACTTTGGGAGGCAACGGCACAAAAGAAGCAATCATCGAAGGTAGCAAAACCGATAAGGAAATTATTCATAATTATTAATTAGGGTTCATAAACTACGAAAATAAAAATAAAAAATCGGAGCACGTAAGTAGCAATTAGTTATGGGTGAAGAAGAATTAGTGAGAGAATGACCTTTTCTTCGTACTCGGACTCTTCCATGGCGAGAAGAAGCTCGTCGTTGTGGGGCCGCGGCCACTGCACCGGCAGCAGATACGACGTCGGAATGACACGCGTGGGGCATGGATACTGATTCATGAACGCAGGATACTGCAGCATTTTTTATTTTTTTTTCAATTTTGTTTTTTCCTATGCAGATTCAAAATTTTGAAATTGGTGAATTATTAAGGAAAAATATGCATACTCTGTTTTGACCTGCACCATTACATTTATACTATACAATTATTGAGTTCTAAACATTTTCTTATACAAGGTTCTGATCTTATCAAAGCCCAACGTATTTATAATTTAAATTAAAGTCTACAATAATTTGGGTCATTTTTTTTTTGTTGGGGCCTTCTAACTTTAGTCATAGAAATAAACAGGTTGTGCAAAGATAATGACATAATATTGGCTTAAACGTCAAAATATGAGGCCCGTCCGTACAATTTTTTAGCCTTTCCCAACCACTTTTTCCAAAATTATTACTAGTATTTTATTTTCCAAGTCCTTGTATGATATGTAACCATTTTCTGTAGTTCAATTAATGAAAGTGGAAGCTTGCAAGCTAATTAGGTGTTAGACAAAAGTACATCTTTGAGGCCTATACTTTTCATGTAGCAATTCTACTGTTTTTCTTTAATCTAAATCATTATATGAGTATTTTCTTTATCTAACAAAGTTCTTGTACTTTTTTTTTTTTATTGAATTGAAGGAAAAAGATGTGAAAACCAATATAAAGATCACTTAATCAGTAGTACTTGTTTGATTTGCTTGATAACAATGATAAGGCTTGATTGAAAAAATAATTTAACCTAATCACATGTTTGATTTGAATGATTAAACACGTGATAAAAACATGATCCGTGCTCATATTTATTAATTGAGTGATAATCCATCATTCAAAATTTGAATAGATTATTAAACATTGAGGCGCTCTCCCCTACGACCTGCTGCATGGTCATGCAACCGTATTCGGACCAGGTTGACCAAGTCAATTTTTTTTTCAATTTTTTTTTAGTTTCAGTTTTTTTTTTTCGGCTCCCCTTTCGACTCCAATGTTACGGCTCCGTCTTCACTCTGATTACTAATATAAGAATAATCTTCGGGCAATAATTTGAATTTATTCGGCTCGCTCCGAGTCCTTCGGCTCCCCTTGCTCAAATCTTGACCAAAGAAGAAGCGACAAACAAAAAATGACAAATAAAAAAAAAAGAGGGAAAAAAATCAAGAAATTAAAAAATCTGAAAATTAAAAAAAAAATCGAAAAAAAACGCGTGCACCCCACGCGCCGTCGCATGGGGTGCGACCTGCCGCATACGAAATTTTGCATTAAACATTCATATAATCCTATCTATCATATCCTATAAATCAAACCGTAACTTAAAATAGCAGTATTACATATTTTGCCTAATTAAAAACCCCTATTATACCAATTTGGCCTAGAATGAAAACATCTAAAGGCGCAAAATTATGTTGAGTGCCCAAACAAAAGACCAAAACAATAAGCATACTCATACATAATTAACGTGTGCAAAATTCATGTATCATAAATGAGGAAAATACTAAAAAACTGATGACATGGAAAATGAATACTACTTTAGATCGGGTCAATTAAGTATGCATATAGTGGAGGCCGTGGTTGTTTTCATCCCAATATTTGAAAGAGGTTTCAATTAGTTTGGTAGTATACGAGTGAGTACAAGCACATGATCATGAATCATTTGATAATTTTTTCAGTACATAATATTGTGGCTACTGTATATAGTATTAATTGACAATTGTATAAACTATTATTTGACATTTAAGTGATGTTATAAGTGGTTATTTGATTTAACAATAACCCAAGCAGTAACAAATATTTATATAAAAAAAAGAACTAATATTTACGTTATGCTCACTTTAAGTTGCATAATATATCTAGAAACTGTAACAAACAAATAATTTATTAATTGAATGTTTAACCAAAAATGTACTGAATCTTTGCTTACCCGCACTTTCGAAACTAAAAAGGTAGACAGTAATTGTTGGTCTATCCATTATCCAAACACGAAATGCTAATGGGTCCAACTGCCTATAAACGTATCGTAATCTCTCCTTTCTATAATGAGAACTGTTTATTAAGCGGAATAAGGATAAATTATTTTTATCATTATTTTAAGAACTTCTTGAATCTCATCTGTTTAGGTAGGATACATATCAATGTTATAGTTTCAAATATAAATAATAATTAAGGGTTATGAGATATTCTTTTAATTTAATCTTTAAAAGTAAACATTATGTTAACTTATATTATTTTTATCTATCCAAACTTATCATGCTTAGTAAATGCCCCTAAATGACTCAAAATTTATGGGTATGAGTATTTTAGATGAAGAGTAAAAAAAGGTTGAAGTGGACCAAGTGGTGAACCAATAATTTTAAAAAGAATAATTATTTTCTTATTTAGAAACATATATCTTATAATTAGACAATTCAAAAAAAAAATTAGGAATCACTTATTACGTAACTGAAGGATTATTACTTTTACTACTGAAATATCGTGAATTTGAATTCTACCAATCCTTAGTATTTTGTGCTTATCATCTTTGATCAAATAACTTTTGCGTAATTAAATAATAAATACTACTAACATTTTGAGAAACCCATAGCCACAAGGCCTACAACTCATATTGGACTTTTAGATGAACAAAAGGTGGTTTCGCATTTATTTGAAGCTTAAGTATCTAAACTTTTTAATTTATACCTCTTTAGTCTCGCTTATAATATCCATCTTTTTTTTTTCGTCCGTTTCATTTAGAATGTTTTATTTTATAAATAAAAATATTTAACCATTTAAAATGATAAGACTATTTTTATCATTTTACTCTTACTCCTTAATAATCGTGAGAATATTATTAATGGAGTGGATACTAGATTACATCATTCATAAAATAAAGTAAGAAAAGGAATACTTAGGTGGTGCTAATCAACTGATCAACCCATCTTTTAAATAAAATATCATATCTAAATCTCATAGGTCAGTGTTTAGAAATATCCACAAGTCTTTCTAGATTCGCTACCACGTTTTGGATTCCATATTTAACATGGTGTTTCAATTTTGTTTGCCCAATTAATAATTGTCTCGATAACGAATTGCAGCTTAGTGATCAGACATTTTTCCTTTAATCAAAATTAGTGTGTAGCCTGTCGAAAATTCGACGGAAAATTATTATTTAATAAAATTTAATATATAATAGTATAAGAAAAGTATTGTTTTTTAATTCTTTTTTAATTTTTTTTAAATAATACACATTAAAAATTCACATCTAATTCACAAGTCTATTTTGATAGATGATTTTCAAAGCCTATTTCTTCTCAAAACTTGTGTGATACAAAAATTATTTACCTCTCAAAGAGAATGACCTGTGTTGATTTTGTATGATAATTGAAGGTGGTTCTTTTTTATAGAAAATATTTATTTGTCTCACATTAATTTAATGAAGAAAAAAAATATTTATCTATAATAATGAAGGTGACCCTAAATATCTTCAATTTTATAAATTCAACATAAAATTATAAAAAAAATAAAGTTGTCGTGCTAGTACTGAATTGACCTCTCTATGAGCACAATTCTGAGTTGGAACTGGCCTGTTGTTGAGAAATCATTCGTAAATTTTCTGTCAATTTTCCTACATATTCGACGCTTTTTAATGAGGACGATTAATCAAACAATTCGAGACGATGTGTCTAGTATTATTCTAACATGTCTGAAATTTATTTACTCATACTTGTTTCAAACCCGATTAAAAATTAGTCATATGTGTTCCTTTCTAAAAACATCCGTATAGCAATACCCGTGGGTAGAGAATTGACACGTTTACCGCCACGGTTCCGGATCGGAACTAACCCGTTGATCACGACTCTGATTTAAAAGTTCGTAATTTATGAAACTCGTTTGGAATTTATATAGACCCAAAATTTGATAAAGACAAATTGATTATACTATTTGTTCTCGTCCATAACCGCAATTCTAGATTTTAGAAAATACATTAAAAAAAAACATAAAATGAAAAATTTCCTGAGATGAGGTACTCGTCGGTTGGAAATTAGCCCGTCTACCACCACAGTTCTAGGTCAAAAGTCTGCCCGTTGACCACGGTTTTGATTTATAAATGCGTAATTTATGAAACTCGTTTAGAATATATATAGATCCAACATTTGAAAAAAAAAAATTGAGCCCGTCTACCCCCACAGTTCCAAGTCGGAATCGTCCCGTCAATCACGGTTGTGATCAAAATTTAATTAAAAAGTAATTGTACTATTTGTTATCCTATAGTATTATTCGCTAATTATTTGAAATTATTTAAAAATGTATAAATTATTTAATATGCCATTAAACCCAATTAAAAATTAGTCATATGTGTTCCTTTCTAAAAACATCCGTATAGCAATACTCGTCAGTTGAGAATTGACACGTATACCGTCACGGTTCCGGGTCGGAACCAACCTTTTGACCACGACTCTGATTTAAAAGTTATTAATTTATGAAACTCGTTTAAAATTTATATAGACCCAAAATTTGATAAACATAAATTAATTATACTATTTATTCTCGTCCTTAACCGTATAGTAATATTCATTAATTACAATTATAGATTATGAAATGTGACGATCCACGACCCGGCCTATGCGGATCCGTCTGAGCCGCCACGCAGGGGGTGGGGTGAAACCATATAATCATGATTCGTAAATGATAACAAATAGTTATTTATTGAAAAGTCGAAATGACAAGTGTTTGAGATAATAAAGGAAAGGTAGGTAATTGTTCAAAATCGATGTCCTAGCATAACATAACTGGGGTCGATGTATGAGGACACCGGCTCCGCACTGCAGAAGCATTTCAAAAGATAACCATCTACAAGTAGATGATTAGAACATAAGAGGTAACATGAGTTTGGTGGCATAAGCTTTATTGAAGACACAACAATGGTCGTAAAGACCGACACGACAAGTACTTGAAAACGAACAACGGACGATAGCGACATCGACATCCCTTTCCTTCACCTCCACATTGATCAACCTGCATTAGGGAAAACAATGCAGGGGGCTGAGTACAAAAGCACTCAGTGGATTTCGTGCCCCATTTTGATAACAATTTTTCAAAAGATATAGCATGCTTCATTCTTATGGAAGGGGGTTACTTTGGTAAAAATATCATTCACATAAGTTTTTAAAACAGTTAACGGCTCGAACCATAGAGCATCTCACATTCTTGGATTACCACCAGGTTCAATTAGAGGGGAGCCACTCCCTCCAACCGAACCGTCATAACTTCATGTGTACACTACCTTGGCTTGTACGAAACACAAGGCCGATCGTATTATAAAACTTTCAACATAGGTAAACCACAAGAAATTGAGCATAAAACATTTAGCATGCATATCACACTTTGAAAGCATTGGGTTTAATAACCTTAAAGTTACCTCAGTGGGAGTTTGTAATCCCACAGTTTGAAAATAGAAACCTACCTTGGTTCAGGTTTTCTTGACTAGTCCTTGGAATTGAAGAGTTGCTCGGTCCTACAAGAGTTGTCTTACACACTTAGGTTCACGAGCATAAAGTTGTCTAGGGTCTTAACATCCTAGGTCAAACTTATTCCCGAGTTATAACATGTATGTCATGCATGTTATGTCATATGAGTCACCTAGATGTCTTATGCATACTATATGCTTTACATCGTATCCTACCATATGTATGTGCTCTTAAGTAATCACATATCTCATGTCATAAGATCATACTTTAAGACATGTAATACATCCATACTTGACTATTGAATATATAACAATTATTTAATTGACTTAGATCATTTTAATTGATTAATTAAGAATCAATTAATTACTTAAGGACATATAATTAATTAATAAAGAATTAATTAATTATTAAAAACATATAATTAATTAATAAAGAATTAATTAATTATTAAAAACATATAATTAATTAATAAAGAATTAATTAATTAAAAAAGGAATATAATTAATTAATTAATTATTAATTATTAAAGGCATATAATTAATTAATTAATACTTAATTATTAAAGACATATGATTAATTAATTAATAAATAATTAATTAATTAAGGCATTAATTAATTAATAATTAATTAATTATGAAAGAATTTTAATTAACTAATTAAGTTTCAATTAATAAATTATTAAAGAATTAATTATTTAATTAATTATTAATGATAAATAATGAACAAATAAACATTAAACATATAATAATACAATTATCAACCATATAATATAAATTGGACTTCACATTAAATCCCAAATAAATATGGACTAAAGGTTCATATCACACATAAATAAGTCATATTGGACTATTATGATTAATTAATCCAATACAAGATTAAGTCCAATCACATAAGCCCAAACATTTTATTATCATACAAGTATAATAAATAAATGAATGAGCCCAAACTATCAATTATTAGGTCCACTCGAATTAAAATTACAAACCCAAATCATTTTTTTAGTTCAAGCCCAATTGAAATTAATTAAGTGTCCACACCAAAGTCCAATTTCGAAATTTTTATCCTTAGTAGCAGTGTACCCATACACGATTTTATTAAAATAGTTAGACGTAATATATAGATTTGAAATTTTAACTAAACAAAATTAACATCTTAAACTTCATTTTAAAAATACTAACATCGAACTATTATACACATAAGCTTCCCAACTTAATCCATACTTTATGACAAAAATCTGGAGTTCTTAAATTTGGACTGCACAAGGGCCTATAAGATTAATTCACCTAGGCTCGAGTTCTTAATTCACCTAGGCTCAAGTAATTGTATTATTTATTATCCTGTAGTATTATTCGCTAATTATTTGAATTTACTTAAAAATGTATAAATTATTTAATATGCCATTAAACTATATTGTCTAAAAAAATATGTGTGTCAAATAAGGGATGACCGTATTTTCATTTCCATCTTTAGTTATAAAAAATTCAAATAAAAAAATGAGTTGTGAATATTTATGAGAGGATAATAAATTGAGAATTATATGCTCTAATTCTTTGAATACTAATCTTTTAATAAATATGTTAATAAATTTTTGGGTGATGCTATTCGGACATAGTATGTCCGGACAAAACCGGTTCGCCTAAGAAAAAAATCGGCGGTATTTCCCACATTCACTCCCACTCAAAATTTTCCCTCCCATCCCCCAAAGATTTCCCTAATTAAAACTGTATTAATTAAGACCATATTTCATCGACATAAACATTTTCTCTTCTCTTTTAATTAAAATTTGAAAAGGGTATTATTGTACATTCATAAATGGCCGAAATTAATGAAAAAAAATATTAATTAAAAAATTGTGTAAAATTAGTTTTTACTTGATCGAACCGGTTATGTTCGGATATAGTATGTCCGGATAGCTTTATTGTAAATTTTCATGGATTGGAAATGAGGAAATTTGAAGATTTTTATCTCGTTAGATTTTGAAGATCTCATATACATTATTTTATTATAAAATATGATAAATATTGTTTATTAATTAAAAAAATATGAAAATTTAGATAAATAAGAATGGAGAGATTTGATATTGATTTTGAAGATTTGATCTTATTATGATTTTGTTTCCATATCATATATAATATATAGAATATAAATATGATAAATATTGATTTTAAATTCAAAAAAATTGAGAATTTAGATAAATATGAAAGGAGGAATATGAGAAGTACCACATAAGATTTTTTTTACGTAGAGTCGTTTTGTTCATATAATAATAGATATTTTTTATTCATATAATAATAGATATTGGAGATTCAAATCTTGTGTGTAAACTCAAAAGAAAAAACCTAATAACTTCCCCATGCTTATAGTTACTATATGAAAATTTTATTGGCTCCTTATGTCCCACTACATTTGTCTTCCTTTACCGTTTAAGTTATCTCACTAAATTTATCTTATTTTCAAATAAGAAATAACTAGCGTATAACCCGTCGAAAATCGACGGAAAATTATAAAAATTAATAAAATTATTAAATAGTATTAATAAGTGATAGATTAAAAAAATATATTATTTGTTAATTATTTTAGCGTAAAATAATTCGATTATTCGATCTACTAAACTCGCTTAGAATTTATATCTCTTAAATACATCTTAAATTCAATTAAAAAGTAATTTTACCATATGTTTACGTCTCAAACTCATATAGTTATGTTTGTTAATAATTATAACTAATATATTCTCATTACTTTCGATAATTGTTAAAACTCTATTCTTCTACAAAACCGATGTGGGAAAAAATATATTTTTCTCTCAAAGGAAAGCGACTTTTAAGCTGAATCTTTTAGCTTTTTATAAAGAAAAAAAGGCAAGAGAATGAGCGGGTAGTGAGAGAGAGAGAAGAGATATATAAATAGCGAATAATACTATAAATGTTAAGATTGTCTATAAGATGAAAGTGACTCTAAATACCACACATTATGAATTCAACACAAGATTAAGAAAAAAAATAAGTTAAACCACCGCTTCACAATCATTCCGTCTACCCCGACGGTTCCGACCTGGAACCGGCCTATTGACTACAATACAGATTTTAAATTATATAAATAATCATCTTCCAAATATATTCACAAAAAAATTAATGATGAAATTTGTTTTCTTTTTACCTGAAATTAATATTTAATTATATACATAAGTATATTCCAAAAATATTCACACAATATTTAATAAATAAAAATATAATTATAAATTGTAGTATTATATAAATAATCATCTTCCAAATATATTCATAGAGAAATAAATGATGACATTTGTTTTCTTTTTTACCAGCTTCGAGAATATCTTTTTTAACTGAGAATAGAACTTCAAGAATTGTTTCACTATGTACTTGATAATTTTTTCTTTTTACAAAACTTTATGTGGAATGATTGTGATTCATAAAATTATTTAGTCAATGATATAAGATAAAAGTTGACCATAAATATTCTTAATTTTATGAGTTCAAAATTATATAATATATTAAAAAAAAGTTGTCCCGCAAGTACTGAAATGACCCATCTACGCACACAATTCTTGGTCGGAATTGGGTCGTTGATAAATCGTTAGTAATTTTTCTGTCAATTTTCCTACATATTCTATATTTTCCAATGGAGACGATTAATCAAACAATTTGAGATGATATGTTTAGGATTATTCAAACTTGTTTGAAATTTATATACTCGTACTTGTTTAAAATCCGATTAAAAAATTAGTCATTTGTGTTCCTTTCTGAAAAAAAATCCATATATTAGTCTACGGCCACAGTTCTGCGTCAGAACTGGCCCGTTGACCACGACTCTATAAGTTCAAAATTATAGAATATATTAAAAAAGTTATCTCGCCAGTACTGAATTGACCCCTCTACGCGCACAACCTACCGCCACAGTTTCGCGTCGGAACCGTCCCGTTGATCACGACTCTGATTTATAAGTGCGTAATGTAAAAATTCGTTTAGAATTTATAGAGATAAAAAAAATTAAGAAAAATAATTGATTGTACTATTCGTTATCGTCCTTAACCGTATAGTAATATTCGTTAATTAAAATTATAGATTATGCAAAGTTGGAAACTCAACTACAAATAACGTAAAATTTACGCAAGTACTGAATTGACCCATCTACGCGCACGATTCTTGGTCGGAATTGACTCATTGATAAATCGTTAGTAATTTTTCTACCAATTTTCCTACACATTCTATGTTTTCCAACGGAAACGATTAATTAAACAATTTAAGATGATGTGTTTAGGATTATTCAAACTTGTTTGATATTTATATACTCGTACTTGTTTAAAATTCGATTAAAAAATTAGTCATTTGTGTTCCTTTCTGAAAAAAAGTCGGTATATTAGTCTACCGCCACAGTTCTGCGTCGGAACTGGCCCATTGACCACGACTCTGATTTATAAGTGTGTTATAAAATTTGTTTAGAATTTATATAGATCCAAAAATTTAATAAAAATTATGATTGTAGTATTCGTTATCGTCTTTAATCGTATAATAATATTCGTTAATTAAAATTATAGATTATGCAAAGTTGGAAATCCAACTACAAATAACATAAAAATTATTTCATGGATGACGATTATAGATTTAAAAAATACATGAAAAAAAGCATAAAATGAAAAATTTCTCGAGTTGAGGTAACCGTCGGTTGGGAATTGGCTCGTCTACCGCAACGGTTCCGAGTCAGAATTGGCCCGTTGATCACGATTTTGATTTATAAATGCATAATTTATGACGATTCTAGATTTTAGAAAATACATGAAAAAATGAATAAAATGAAAATTTTTAAATTAATAAGAATAAAGAATGAAAATGTGTCACGTAGGATCCCGAATTGAGGTACCCGTCAGTTGGGAATTGGCCCGTCTACCTAATTAATTGACAAATTAGAAATTACTTATTTTTTATCGAATTAAATAAAAAAATATTAGATTATTTTCAAATTTAATTCGGTCAACCAATAAATTATCCAAACTATTTTGGAACCATTTATTCTGTCAACTAATAAATTTGTTCCCTAATAAAAATAAGTATCTATTCGGTCAATTAATAAATTGACCAAATTAAATTAAATTAAACTATAAAATATAGCAGTTATTTATTAGGCCGATTAATAAATAAATTGGCCAAATAAAACTCCTACAAAAAATAATTATCTATTCGGCCAATTAATAAATTGACCAAATTAAATTAAATTAAACTATAAAATATACTTATTCGGCCGATTAATAAATAAATTGGCCAAATAAAACTGGTGGAGCAAAAGATGAGAAAATACACATTGATTCTAGGTATTTATAGGCTTTTCAATATGTGAAGTTTCATTGAAAAACCGATGTGGGACACAAGATTTTAGTATTGATATTTAAAATCTATTATTTTATATTTAAAAATTCAAAATTTGAGAATTTAGATAAATATGAATGGAGGAATATAAGAGGTGCCACGTAGGATTTTTTTCAAAGCTAGAATCGTTTTCCTTTTAGTAATATAATGATTAATTCTTTAAAAGTGATTGATCGTACTTATTTTTTATAATTTTATTCTTAATACTCATGCTAAACAGTAACAAAACATGTTTAGCGGGCTGGAGGGATATTAAACTAGAACTAAGACTTTGAAAATGGGGGTGCGGTAAGGGTAGTACATTTTTTTTGGGAAATGTAGTCACTTTTAACAAAAAATATGACACTATCAGGCTCTCTGCAGGCCCGAGCATTTGAGCGAGCTCGCTAACCATTTTGATCGCCACGTGGCGGCGAGCTCGCAGCACTCACATTGGCGAGCTCGAGCTCGTCATTTTTTTTTAAAATGAAAATAAATATTTTATTCATTTAAATTAAAAACATACATGGAAAAAATGTGAAAAATTACATGTCGTCTCCGAAGCGTTTCTAAATTTCTTCGATTGTGTGTGCTCTTTGGTCTCGAAGACTTTTCTTTCCGCTTCTGTTCAGGGTTCAGGGTTCAGGCTCGAACTCGGTTGGGCTTGGGAGGTTGTTTCTTCGTCCGGGCTCCAATTAGTTACAGAAACGCCCTTATCTTAAACTATCATGTTATGCAAAATAATGCAAGCATACATGATGTCTGATAAAGTCTCTCGGAACTAGGAACGCGCCGACCTACTAATTATTGCCCAATGAGCTTTGAGAACGCCGAAAGCTCTTGGAACACGTCAGATTGATTGAGCACATTGACAACGTTGTTTGAGCCGGCAACTCCGAAAAATGCGTGCCAAATCCATAAATCTTGGGGTGCCCCTTCTTCTGATTCGTGTACGCCCCTTTCCACCCATTCGGGCAGTTCCTCCACTGCCAATGCATGCAGACGATGCTACCAAGCATGCCCGGAAAGCCGTTCTTCGATTCGTGCATTTGCAAAAGCCAGTTGCAGTCAGCCGTGTTTGGTGCCCGCAAATACTCGCCGTCGAATGCAGATATGATTGCTCGACAAAAATAATCAAGCGATTGCCGACCAGTGCTGTCTCCCATCCGTAGATACTCGTTGTATTGATCAGCGCATCCGTCATTTGCAAGTTGCCGCAACGCCATATTACATTTCTGGAGTGACGTGAACCCCAATTTCCCCGTTGCATCCGCGCACTACTGAAAATAAGGCTCTCGAGCCTCAACCGCCCTGAAGATTGTGTTGAACAATTTTTTGCTCATACGAAATCGGCGCCGGAACACATCTTCGCCCCACGTTAGAAACTCAGAGAAGTAATCCGCATTAAGACGGATCTCGGCATCAAGGCGGCCACGAGATGATTTTTTAAATGAATGAAATAAACAAAAATATGAAAGTATTGAGGAGATTTGAGAGAGAGTTGAAGAGATTGGTGTATGAAATCAGGGAGAAAAATGAGGTATTTATAGGTGTTTTCAAGATTGCTGGTGACCGTTGGCGATTGCAACGACTAGCAATAGCGCCAACCAGCGATCGCCAAGTGTCCTCCCACGTCAGCGAGCTCACCAGCGCTTAAGCTCGGCGTAGCGAGCACGCTTGCACGCGCGCCGAGCTCGCCAACAGGGTGCGAGCGTGCTATTGAAGCTCGATGGGGCAACGAGAGCGCGCGCAAGCGCGCCGCTGCCCACAGCCTCACGCCGTTCATCGAGCTCACAGACATATCTACACATAAATAATAGTTTTCGATCCGTTTTAATATTCACGTTTGGTTACTAAAATTAAATGGGCTTAAGATAAAGTGATATTGAATTGGTTAAATATTACTTTTGTTATAGAAAGTAATCAAGACTCATTATGCAAGACTAATTTTATATAGTAATATTCTAAAATTAAATATCAACTAAATTTATCCAATCGAATAACATGTCAGGATACTAAATTCTGTTAAGTCCATCCAACTAAATACCTTTATAATTCGAGTACTAATCGTTTCAAAGTGAAAAGTTAGTCAAATTCTACAACACCATCACATTTAAATTATACTACCTCCGTCCTATTTCACTTGGCTCACTTCCTCCGGGCACGGAGATTAAGAAAAAAGAGATTAGATATAAAGGGTGTGGTTAATGTATTTTGGGTAGAGTATTTAATTGTTGCTAATAAAGTGGTATTGAGTGGGTTTTCACTGTTCAAGAAAGGACAAATACTGTAGAGTTTTGTACTTAATGCATAAAATAAAAAAAATCTGATGCCAACAAAATTGCACAACATAAAATATTCATTCCTAAATCTGTAACATAAAATATTCATTCTGAAATCTGAATAGGAATTAAAAATGGCGCCATATTCCTAGTTCCCCAAAATTACAATCTAGGCGCCAGATTCGTACAGAATTCCTCACACAAAAAAGGATGCAGCAACTAGACAGAATATGCTTCCAACAACATTGGAAGCTCCAGATGCATTAGTAAGAGAATGCATAGATCATCTCATAGCTTTAGGTGCAGATGATGGAATTTCAGAGCTGATTGAGCATTTGAGAATGACCCAAAATGCTCAATAGAAGGAAATCAGATTGTTCTGAGCATAGGGTTTTTTGTTTTTTGAGATTATGCCTTGAAAACATGCATGCACTAGTATTTGCTGATCATGTTTTAGGTGTAAACTAACCCTTTCAGATTATAAATATTCTACGTCTTGGTTAATGCAAGTTATTTGAAGCTGTTTTTCTTCACATCTCATACAATGAATTGAATCATCGATGTAAATGAACCAAAAATAAGAACAGTGAGGATAATTTTATCATTTCAGTGCCAAAATGGAACCAAACCACACACTGTACTCTTGCATTCATATTCCAGCATCCGCCACAATTAACAGAGAGCAATAAAAGGAAAGATCTCACCATGAACAAGCATGGTAGGTAGATATCGAGCAATCCAACAGCCCCGTCGCCTGAGGGCATTTTTGCCACCACCTCATCGCTCAGGCGTTGTCTGCACTTCATCACGGCGGGAAGGCGGCGGCGTATAGTCGGTGGCGGCGAGGGATAACATCTCTTGACTCGGTACAGATCCTTGATGTCCATCGCGCCAATCCACGCGTCGCCGACATCGACTTGATCCTCCGTGTCGGGAACAACGGCCCCGCTCAAATTAATTTGTGATTCGGCCGGCAAAGTAGTCGGAGGGGGTGGAGATGACGGTGGCGTGTCTGGAACCACCGTATCAGTTAGATCCACCACAACATTAGGTCGAGGTTGGATCAGTGGGGGTGGAGATGAAGGTGGAGTTTCTAGAAAAGGAGAATCACCCAGAAATATGAAATCATCCGAAATCGAACAAATGAGTGCTTCAAATAATGGCTTCATCACGGCGAGAAAGATGAGACAAATCGTCGCCTGGCCGGAGAATTGGTGCGGTGGCGAGAATCGATACAGAGAAAGAGAGGATGAGTGAATAGTGAGAGGAGAAGTGACATAGAGTAACAGTGAAGAGGCGGAGAGTGAGAGGAGAGAGACAGAATAAAGTAGAACTAATAGTGTTAGGGTTAATATAAGTGGGTTAGTGGGCCAAAATTATTAGGCTTAATTAATGAGTTAGGATAGTTAATTTTTGCCATATATGGAAAGTGAGACAAGTAGGGTGGGACACCCAGAATAGAAAGTGAACCAAGTGAAATGGGACGGAGGGAGTAATAATATGTTTTTTTTTTAACAACTGTATTCCGTTTTAACATGTTTCCGGATAATGATGGAGTATTATTTTTCCTTGCATATGGGCTCCAGTCCACTACTCTCTATTTAGCTCTTTATATTTTAATCATTCTTCCAAATATCCGTGCACAAAAGAATATGCGCAAGTATTATAATTACAAATTACAAATTTACAATACACATAAATAGTATACACAATTTATTTATTTCTTTTGTGATAATATTGAAATACAAGATAGAGAATAGAAAACCAAGCAAGAGAATCCAGTTTGAAGGAAGCAGGCAGCAGTCTTTGCAAGAATTCAACAAAATCGAATTTTCTTCATCCTAAACGAGCAAATTTATTGGCCTAATCTCAAAGTCCAAAACGAAACCGCCTCTTCCCAACGAAAAAGCAAAATTCCAGAATGCGACCATTTGCCTCTCTTCATTCCTCGTGTCACTCTCTGCAAACATCCACGTGTTTTCCAACAATCTCACGCCGCTTCACCAACAACGGCTCAAGCCCACCAATTTATTTCAAATGCTGCAGCATTGAGCAATTAAAGAAAACCGTGCTGAAATGCGGCTGTACGTGAACTTGCTAGAGGGCAGAGGTATTGCGGCGAAGAACTCTTATGTGAAGCTGCAAATCGGGAAGCACAAATCGAAGACGAGGATTTTGAAGAACACTGCAAACCCGCTTTGGAATGAGGAATTTGTTTTCACGGTGCGTGATTTGAACGAGGAGCTCGTCGTTTCTTTGTACAGATGCGATGATCACGATCACGGATTCTTCCATGTTTCCGCCGGGGAGTTGGCGGGTCGGGTCAAGGTTCCGGTTTGGAGCGTGGCGGAGGAGGAGAATCAGAGCTTGCCGCCGACTTGGTTTCCGGTGAAGAAGGCTAAAAATGTCAAATCAGTTGAGAATGATTGTGGTTAGTTGTTTTCTTTTTCTTTTTCTTTTTCTTTTTGTTTGTTTTGTTTCTAGTTATTGTGTTTTGATTGAGTGATTTCAAGTTATTTGAATAGTGATGTTTGTGGATTGAATGATTAGACAATCAAACAAGCTAAAATTGTTCAATCCCTGTAGGATTATGGCCTTTGCAATCACTTAGGCGACGGAATTTACGTTGGGTGGTAGATTAGATTGACTATGTATATGGTTGAGTATTTGAAGGACTAGACGATCAATAAAGCTATAAATTGTTCGATTTGTCAAAGCATGTGGTGGATTAGCCTATATTGTTCTATACTAAATTGGGATTTGTTTGCTTTGATGATCATCAAGTAGATAAGAATTATCTTAGTTCTTGAAAGTGGAAACAAGGATTGGTTCAGTGATCTTGGTATTTTGGGATGTGAAGAGTAATAAATTTTGCAAATGTTTACTTCTTATAGAGGATGCGAAATGATTTTGGGATTTCATGAATTTTAGATTAGTATAATGAAAGAGTATATCCGTTTCTTGATTCATTTATACATGTTTATAGGTAAGTTGTGCTAAGCCACATTACTCATAACATGTTTTGTCAGTGATTCTTGTACTGGAATATTCGTCTATTTCGCGTTTTGGTAATATTCATCGAGTTTGAAAAGTTCCGATTTGGTTGCTTTTTTATACTTTAATCGGTGTAGGTGAACTTCTTCTCGCTCTAAACCTGCATGGTAGATATTATGACACGTCAAATGAGAGTAATAATCACTTGCAACGGGAAGGTAGAATTGCTTCTACTCGTAACGGTGATGCATCTCCTCCTGCTCACAGAAAGTCGAATGAAGGGAAGCATTTGATGAAGGCGCTTGCTGGTCGTTTGGAGAAATTATTCAATAACAAAGACGAGATGCCACGGGATGAGAGTTCCTCTGAACTGTCTGTGCAGTCGGATAACGAGGACCGCGTGATGGAGACTCCCGATGCCTCTAGCTTTGAAGAATCTATTGAATTTCTGCAGTCGATTAATGAGAATAGGGAAATGCCTGAAGATCTGCAGGGGGGCATCCTTCTCGATCAAACTTATAGGGTGGCGCCGAAGGATCTTAACTCGGCTCTCTTCGCTCCGAAATCTGAATTCCAAAGGAATTTGGCGGAGTTGCAAGGAACAACAGGTGTTCAAGAGGAGCCGTGGAGATGGAAATCAGGAAACGATAAATTGTGTTTGAGAAGAGTTGTGACGTACACAAAAGCAGCGACCAAGTTAGTTAAGGCTGTTAAAGCCACCGAAGAGCAAATGTATGTAAAGGCTGATTGTAATGAATTCGCTGTTCATGTTAGTGTGAGCACTCCAGATGTTCCGTATGGGAACACTTTCAAGATCGAACTACTGTATAAGATAATGCCAGGTGTTGAGTCTTCTTTAGAAACGGAATCTGCTCGTCTCGTTATATCTTGGGCTGTGAGATTTAGTCAAACTACAATGATGAAGGGGATGATTGAGAGTGGAGCAAGACAAGGTTTGAAGGACAGTTTCGAGCAATTCTCTACGTTGCTGTCTCGGAAGTTCGAAGTAGAAAAAAGCGTAGATACGTTAGACAAAGATCGTGTTTTGGCAACTCTAGAGACTGATCATCAAGGGGACTTAGATTTTGGAATTCGATACTTCTGGAATTTCACGGTGGTCTCTACTATTTTTATGTTGTTACACGTCGTTGTTCACATTTTCCTCTGCAAACCGAGCATGCTGCAAGGATTAGAGTTTGAAGGACTTGATTTACCTGATAGCTTCGGAGAACTTATCACCAGTGGCATATTGGTAATCCAGCTGGAGCGAATTTATTACATGATTTCTCATTTTGTGGAAGCTAGGCTTCGACGAGGTAACTAACGACATTGTCGTGATAATAAAATTTAGTTAGATTATTTTGTGTTCTGCGTTATATACTTTCCTCATTTTGATGCATTGCAATATCGACAGGAAATGATCATGGAATCAAAGCACAAGGTGATGGATGGGTTCTTACAGTAGCATTAATCGAGGGGGCAAATTTAGCTTCGACAAGTGCAACGGAGGTTCCAGACCCTTACGTTGTGTTCACTTGTAATGGCAAAACAAGAACTAGCTCAGTGAAGCTCCGAACTCTCCATCCTCAATGGAACGGTATATACTGGTTTATTTTTCTTATGCCGTTCCATAATTTGGACTTCATCCGGTAGAGAAATCATCTTTGGAATATATACAGAGATACTTGAGTTTGATGCCATAGAAGAGCCCCCTTCCGTGTTGGACGTCGAAGTTTTCAACTTTGAAGGCCCGTTCGACCAGTCGTACTCACTTGGGCATGCTGAGATCAACTTCTTGAAGCACACATCTTCTGAACTTGCTGATATTTGGGTGCCGCTGGATGGAAAATTCGCTCAGTCATCTCAATCAAAGCTACACTTAAGAATTTTCTTGGACAACAATAATGGAGTCGAAACACTAAGAGATTATCTAGCAAGTTTGGAGAAGGAGGTTGGGAAAAAGGTATATATATATATATTTTTTTGCTGAGTTAACCAGATAAGTTTCCGAGTTTTAAGTATTTACATGTATGCTGTTGCAGTTGAGCCTGCGGTCACCTCACAGGAACTCGACATTCCAAAAAATCTTTAATTTGCCTCCGGAAGAATTTCTTATAAGTGACTTCTCTTGCTCCTTGAAGAGGAAGTTGCCATTACAGGTAACGTTTTCGTCTGGTCTAATAAGCGAGGAAAATATCTTTTGATTTTGTCTGGTTTCTTGAATACGTGCGATAATAGTTGTTTGAAGACGATCTAATCCTACAGGGCCGACTATTCCTTTCTGCCAGAATCGTTGGATTCTATGCAAACTTGTTTGGGCACAAAACGAGATTTTTCTTCCTGTGGGAGGACATCGAAGATATTCAGGTGCTACCGCCGTCTCTTGCAACAGTGGGAAGCCCAACACTCGAGATAATTTTGCACAAGGGTCGAGGTCTTGATTCCAGACATGGAGCCAAGATTTTCGACGAACAAGAGAGGCTGCACTTTTACTTCCATTCTTTCGTCTCTTTTAATGTTGCAAGCAGGTAGGTATTGATATGCTTCGGCTTTTCTTACAGCAGTTCCATGTAATGCATGACTGTAACTAAAATGAAATGTTGCGTTTACTGCACGAACAGGACCATTATGGCGTTGTGGAGAACGAGAACACTCGATCCTGATCAGAAAGCGAGAATCGCTGAGGAGCAGCTGCAAGATGATCATGAGAAGCCTTTCCTGCTTGAAGACACCGGATCGTATTTGGTTGTCGAAGATGTAAAGATGACCAAGGTTTATACTATAGAACTGCCGATAAATGTAAGTACATTACCCAGATGAATGCAAGTACATTACCCATTGCTCGTTTCCTGCATATCCTTCTTGAACTGCAGTCCTTAATCTGATTAAGCAAGCATAGCAGGGATCGGAAATACAAGCCAGATCCTCTATTCCGTGTTGGTGTGACGTTTCTTATTACATCTATGATCATCACATGTCAAAAAAACATAGGGATATAGTTATTTTATGGCCTAAACTTTTAGCCGTTAGTTACCTTATGGCCTCACTTTTACTAATTACAAAATTGGCTTGGCCTTTAGCCCTTATGCCCATTTACGGCACGAAAGCAGAAAATCGATGACCGGATTCCATGTTAGATTGCCGGATTCATACGTGGGATTTTCGCATTATGCTTTTTGACCTCAACATCACCCCTTTTCCTATTCTTTTTGGGCCCGATGCATGAATGTGGCAATCTCATGTGGAATCCGATCACCGCTTTTTTGCTCCCGTGTTATAAATGGGCATAAAAGCTAAAGGTTAGACCATTTTTGTAATTTTTAAAAAGTCATGCTATAAAGTAACTAAGAGGTAAAAGATCAGGCCATAAAATAACTATATTCCAAAAAAATATAAAAATCTATCATATTTTGCTGATGGGAATTCTTAATTAGTGTCCATACATTTGAAAATAATACCAGTTTTGTGAATTCCCATAAGCAAAATATGGTAGATTTATTCGATGAGCGAAATATGGTAGATTTATTTTGACATGTGGCGATCATCCATAGATGCAGTAGCGTTACTTCTCAACAATTAGGTCTAGATAAGTTTTGCTATTGTAATTATCAAAACCATTCTTGAATTTTGCCACAGCCCAAATCACTAATGGAGATGTTTGATGGAGAGTTGGAACACAAAGTCATGAGCAAGTCCGGCTGCCTCAACTACGTGACAACCGCATGGGAGCAAGCGACACCGGATGTGCAAGAAAGGCGCGTGAACTACAAGTTGAGCCGCCGTATCTCAAACTTTGGCGGGGAAGTCACCAGCACACAGCAAAAATCGGCCTTGCCAGATGACAGCGGATGGGTGATAAACGAGATCATGACCCTCCACGATGTACCCTTGAGCGATCACTTTAGAGTAAGCAGCGATCAACGTCACAGCAAGAATCGTTGAACTCATGTTCGTTCAACTAATAGCTCGTGTTTCTTGCTCGTGCAGGTCCAGTTTAGGTACCAGATCGAGAGATCTTCATTCACTCACAACACCTGCAAATGTGATGTTTATATTGGGATAATGTGGCTGAGAAACACCATGTTTGAGCTGAGAATCACAAGGAATATTGTGGACAAGTTTACCCTTCGTTCTGAGGAAATATTGCAGTTGGTAGAGCGAGAGGTTTTGCTGACTAGTAAGTAGCAATACAGGATTCTTGTCTAAAATAATCATAACTTGGCATATATATTCTACTAGCCTTTACACACAGAAATAGTTAGTGTTTCCCCTCCTTATAGGAAAATATGGTTTCAATAAATAATAGTACAATGTACAAGAATTGGCCCCTTCTATTCTTAATAATAATTGTTAAACCTAGAAGTTCTTAATTCGAGATTTCTTGGTTCTAATTGGTGATAATAATCCTCGAACACACGAGGACAAGTTTAGTTGATAAAAGTACTCGAACACACGAGGACAAGTTTAGTTGATAAAAGTACTTATATTTTTTATTAATTTTAATTAATAAAATATTACTAGCGATAGTTAGTTATAATAAAAATATTTGTAAGTCTTGCATAATTGCAACGAAATGCAAATAATTAAAATAGAGAAAAAAATGTTATAGGAAAAGCAAAGAATAAATAATAAAAATTGAAAAAAAGAAGAATAAAATTCTAATAAAGGCCAGATCGTGCACGACTTTATGCATCTGCCAATCATAATAACCCTTCACGGTTTAAGTATACTTGACTTTTCGTGTCTAAATTTGTGACAAATTTGGAACTTATTCTAAAAATCAATCATTGACATGCATACTTATTATTTTTCTAGAATATTTAACAGGTTTATCGACTTCTACTACTATTTATCAACCGTTTTCCCCCATTCGAGATTAGAAATAAACTAGTTTTAGCATCTATAAGATATTTGTGATTTTTCTGCAAGACAATTGTTAAATTTTTTAAAGTACGAGATTTCAAGTGAGGGAGACAATTATAGTTTTTTTTTATTTTTTGCTAAATTTTCTTTTATTATTACCAAAGTGCCAGAGGCTATATACACACTTACACAACTCACAAACTCAGGAACTCTCTACAATCTAACAGTTCAAAGCAGTAAAATAATTAGCTAATTTTGCTCTGCATCTCACTGCAATGGCAACTTGACAAGCTCTCAAAACTTGATCCACACTACGTACTTGATCATGAAACTTCCTTCCATTACGCTTCTACCATACATGATATAGCACCACACTAAAAATAAGTCGATAGAACTGCTGCGAGAGGGACTTAGAGCTACAACTCTGAATGAACAATAATTTCTCATCTTCCCATGCAACCGAGGCTCGATTAATACGGCTTCATGTCTTTGCCGCATTCTACACTCTTGATGAGAATCCACATTGGAAGAATAGATAAGCAATATTCTCATTTTCATCACCACAAAGACAGCAAGTAGGGTCCACATCAATACATATCTTGGCCAAATTATCACATGTAACTAGCTTGCCCAACATGGCCAACCAAGCAATGAAGATGCATTTGGGAGGGGCAGGGTTACAACATAGCAGCTTATGCCACCCTACCTTTTGCATATTACCTCTGAGACAACAATACATCTTCCTGATGGAGAAAAAAGGCTGAATGAGCAGAAATTGGCCTTCTCTATTTGATGCCACAAATTTTCTTGATGCTATAACTTTTTGGACCACCCATGAAGCAGATTGAGGAATTAGCATAATATTGAGATCTTAATTCTTGATGTAATAGCCATGAATCCATCTCACCCACATCAAGTCCTTTTTCTGATGCAAAGCCTACCACAGTTTGCAAATAGTAGCTTGGTTCCACACTTTGATATTCATGATATTCCAACCCACTGTTGTTTTTGGCATTTGTATTTGATCCCAAGCCACTAAAGCTCTTTTAGAAACTTCTGATTTGCCGGTCCATAAGAATACTCTGCATGCCGTTTGAATAAGTTGGATTACCTTTTGAGGAAGTAGGAAGATTTGGCACCAAAACGATTGCATTCCAAACAACACTGATTTGATAAGTTGGATTCTTCCAGCATATGATAGTAGCTTGGAGTGCCAGCTATCTATTCTAGCAAGAATCCTCTGGATAAGGGTTTGGCATTGTTGCACTGTGAGCTTCCTAGAAGAGAGAGGAACTCCAAGGTATCTAAAGGGAAGCTCTCATTTTACCATACCAAATTCAGCTAATATTTCCTCTTGGATAGATTGGGCTACACCTCCAAAGTAGACACAACTCTTGGCTTGGTTTGCTTTCAGACCTGAAGCATCTGAGAATCTCTGGAAAATGTGCATGAGTTGTCTCATTGAATGAATATCACCACGGCAAAACAGTAACAAGTCATCTGCAAACTGAGTTGGATCAAGCAATATCTTTACATCTTGGATGGAATTTGAAAAGCTGATTCTGTTGGAGCTCAAGTAAATGCCTATGGAGATATTCCATGCAAATCACAAAGAGATAAGGAGACATATGATCTCCTTGTCTCAAACCTCTTCTTGCTGGGAAATGAGTAGTCAAATCTCCATTCACATTAATGACATATGAGACAGTAGATAAACATGCAAGAATCAGTCTAACAAAGCTATTTGGGAAACCCAATTCTAACATCAAAAACTTGAGAAATGGCCATTCCACAGTGTCATATGCTTTCTGAATATCTATTTTTACCATACAACTTGGAGAGATACCTTTTCTGTTGTACCCTTTAATCAATTCATGACTAAGTAGCACATTGTCAAAAAGAGATCTTCCTTTGATGAAAGCTGACTGAGATTCATGGATAATGTGTGGGAGCACTGATTGAAGTCTGTTAGCAAGGACTTTTGAGATGATTTTGTACAGGACAGAGCAACATGCAATGGGTCTAAAATCCTTGACAGAACATGCATTAGGTTTTTTTGGAAGTAAGAAAATTAAGGAGAAGTTGATTTCCTTAGGGAGATAACCTGAAATCTAAAAATCCTTTACTGCTGCAAAGATGTCCTTTTGAATAATGAATGCTCCAAGATTTCATGAAAAAGAAGACATTGAAACCAGCAATGTCTGGTGCCTTATGAGAGTCCATGGAATATTGAGCAATTTGAATTTTCTCATTGGTGAAATATGTGCATAGAAATTGTTTCTGCATGGAATTGAGTAGATTCCCTCTCTGCAATACACTCTTATCCACCATTGGGAGCTCCGAAGCAGCACTTCCCATTAGACTAAAATAGAAGTCTCTAATTTCGCCTTTTATCTGCTCATGAGTAAAACATCTAGCCCCATCTACTTTGATCAGAAAAGGAATAGTTGTATTGTTATATCTAGACTTTGTATATGCATGGAAAAATTTGGTGTTGCCATCACCAAGCTTAATCCACTCTATTCGAGCCTTTTGGCTCCAAATATTTTCCTCAACAGAGCTCCATTTGTCAATCTGCCAAAATTAATCTTTCCTCGGATATGAGAGCATCATTGAAATGGTCTGAGCTCATCAAGTGTTGGATTTCACTGAGTTTCTGTCTCAAAAGATTCAACTTATCATTCAAGCGCTGATAGTGACATGTATTTATTTGCTTGAGTGGAGTTTTCAGCCATTTGAGTTTGTGCCAAATGTTCATAAGCTTATTCGAGTGGCAAGAGAGATTCCAAGCATGAGACACATTAGGTAAGAACTCGTCATGCTCTGCAAGTGCATTTGGAAATCTAAATGGCACATTTCTCATTGTCTGAGCTCTTTCCATGTCCAACATCAAAGGGTTGTGATCAGAGCAGTTCCTTTCCAGAATTTGCACTACACAGTCACCATAAATCTCATGCCATGCATGATTAGCAATGCATCTATCAATCAAGGTTAGTATCCTTGCATCACCATCTTGATTATTGCTCCAAGTGAAGTCATCTCCCACCATTCAGCATGTAATGGCACTGCACAATCACCCTCCTCGAGCCATCGCTGGCGGCGCACGCTAACAATTCGCACTAACATGCACCGGAGGAGAAACGTCCGTACGTGCAAACCCTAAGCTCTCAATCAACAATTTTCAAGTTCGCCCCTTCATTTTCCAGCAAACTCAGAAATCGCCTTTCTCAATGAAATAGGATGATGAAGATCAAATATTTTGGAAGCTGGGCCTAGACAATTATAGTTTTAACACCCACACACAAGAATAGCTTGGATAACAATTTCCGTGACTTGTTTATAGTAAGATTACAACTATAGGAAATCTTAACAATTAAATATGTTGTCATAAATTAAATGGGAGGAATGGGATAATAGCAATTATATAGGATAAAAATACAAATTCTAACAATAATTTTAAAATATATAAAATCTAACAATTGTAGACTTTTTTACCCTTTTATTCTTTACCTTTTCTTTCAATTTTATGGTATAAATATATTTATGAGTAATATATATTATGTCTATTAGGATTCAATTTATCTTTTCACTTTCTACATTTTACTAATTTTAATGTGATTTCACAGTATTTTTCATGTGGATTTAAATTAGATACGAGACCACACAAATTATAATGTGATTTCGCATTATTTTTCACGTGAATCTCCTTTTTTGTCATACGAATTTTCATTTTATTGCATGTGAATTCGAAATATATATGAAATCACACAAATTATAATATGATTTCACATAATATTTCATGTGAATATAAATTAGGTATGAAATCACACAAATCATAATGTGATTACACATTCTTTTTTATGTAAATTCTCAGTTTTTTTTTTCTTGTGAATTCGCATTATACATCAAGAACACCAAACCAAAACCACCGACGAGAGATTACAAATCTAAAGATTCTGATGAAAATAAAGACGAAGAAGAAGATTACAAATCAAAACAGCCGCCGTTGCACAAAAAAATCCCTAATGTGCAGAACTCGAAAAACGACTTTCCGGCGACGGAATGTCAGCGCCACCACCACTAATAAGAGTGCAAGGGTGGTGCAAACCTAACAGTACGGTTTCCATCCAAGAAAACCTAGAGGTGTAGCCAGAAAAAGTCGAAACTCCACCGATGATGGTTAGAACTTTGCATAATCCGGCAACGACGGGAAACCCGCTCCACCACCACCAAAGAGACTGTAGGAGTGAGGCAACCACGCCCATGTTATCAGATGAACTACAGCGGAAATACTCCATCGATGGTGGTCAGAACTTGCATAATCCGGCAACGACGGGGAACGCTCCACCACCAAAGAGACTAGGGGTGAGGTAACCACGCCTGTATTATCAGAAGAACTACAGCGGAAAGTGTCGTCTACCTAATCTATGGGGTGGAAGAAGCTGGTGGCGGTTGGTGGAGAGAGAGATGCGGTGGCTGTAGGGATTGACGAGCAGTAGAAAGTGAAAAATATTGAAACCTAATGCAATATTAATATTAATCCTAAATACAGTTATAGTATATTATAAAATTGAAAGAAGAGAAAAAAGATAAAAGGGTAAAAAAGTCTAGAATTGCTAGATTTTATGTGTTTTAAAATTGTTGCTAGAATTAATATAAAAAATCTCTTGAATTGCTAATTTCCTAGAATTTCCCTAAATATTATGTACTGCGCTAGTTTTTTTTAAGGAATCAAAACCATCCAAAATGGTTGGATCATTTTTAAATATTCATGTCATCATGTGTATTTCCCTATAGAGAACTATATACTGTTGACCTTTCAATTTAAATTCTAAGGAAATAAATGCATCTTGAAAAGTGTGGTTGACCTGTTCTGTGTGGTTTGCAGGCTACTATACAAAAGACGGGGGTTTACCCAGTGCGCACTGAAAATAGCGGCTGCAGATTTTCACGACATTAAAAAAAAGAAGGAAATAAATGCATAGAAAGATATAACAGAAAACACCAAATATGAAACATCTTTAAAGAACAAAACAATACTCTATGATAGAGTCAGACATTCTAAATGACATGACTTTAATTTTCTATGATGCACGATCCTATTTTCTGGAGAGTTACATACGAGAAATTATTACAGCCCCTGCAATAGCTGCTGCTACAAAATTCAGTATAAGAAGTGGAGTTGTAAACGGATTCTTGTTAGTCGGCACACAAATGCCCTTTAAAGATTTAAAAATGTATTGAAAAACTTTTAGGGATATTTATTTGTGCACTTATTTGTGTCTTTTACACAAGTATCGGGACACATAATATGTAGCCTCAAAATTTATTTTATGAACGGAAATAACATTTTGGAGCACTTATTTGTCCCCAAAATAAAATTTGAGAATATCGCATCAAACTCTATATATAACCACAAATTAATTTTATAGGTCACTTCTGGGTATATTAATAAAAAAATATAATACAAGTACAACTCATGTATCAGAAATACACTTGCAATTTATATTAAACATCAATTTACTTAAAATGTGTAATGTCATGAACATTTTAATAACTAAACAATACAAATGGTAAATATACATTAATCTCATGTCTTGTCATTCGTGTCCAACATAAGCAAGAAAAACTAAATAGTCAAATAGTGTAAGAAATGGAAAAACAACACTAGATATAGAATAAACATCCTCGTCGGCTCCACACTTTGTTCTAACAACAACAATCCAGTCAAACTTGATGATACTTGTATTTGTATCCTCACCTCCTCTGCACCTTGTTCTAGCGCATCATGCACGTGTCCCAATATATTAGGATAAATTTGAGTACTATTTAAGAGAGAAGCAGAAGTCAAGAATTAATGATCTTGATTACCCAAACATGGTCCCTCAACGAGCTCGGCTATATGCTTAATGAACTGAGAACATACGAAGCTTGTTTAACATGATATATGTTCCATATATGAGTTGAGGCTCGAGTAGCTTGCAAGTTCAAATTTCAAATTCAGCCAAGTTCAAACATAATTGTGAAATCTCAAATCAAGCCTCAGGCTTTGTGAAGACCAAATACCAAGCTCAAGTATTAGTAAAAACCAAATAACCGTGCTTAAGCCACTTCTTTTTTGAGCCAAATTTATCGCCCTATTATAAACTATTAGCTCGATTATTTGTTTCTTTTCTTCTAGAATTTCAAGTGTGGCACAATAAATAAATAGGGTTAAAAGAAAATTCAACTAAAAAGAAAGCTAGTTAGAACTTATAAAGTATGGTTGAATGAGTATCCATTGTTGAAGTTCAAAACAACTACACTTAGTCTTAGATAAAATAATCAGATGAGCACACTATCAAATAAGCTAGCTACTATAATGAAAAATACAAAGTAACGTAGGATATCAAAACATGAGTGTCATGTATAAATAACAATTAAATGAAAGAAGTCAACTTGTATTCTTAAGTTCAGATTACCAAGTTTACTACTCCTTCTGTCCACATTTTAAAGTCTCATTTGGGTGCTGGCACGAAGATTAAAAAAAGCTGAAAAAGTGAAGTTAGTGGAAGAAAAGGGTAGTGTTAATGATATTGAGTTACTTTTGCTAATTATTGGATTAAGAAAACATCTTTTCACCTTTTTTTTAAATTCAAATTGATTTATTTTTCATAGATATTTTAGCGTGTATTTAAATGTGATTAATTAAATTAATCACACAACATTGTTTGAGAAAATTAAATATGACAACATTGTGCGTGGAATTAAATCTGCCAACATTGTGATTTCAATCGTATTTTAAAAGATTTACACCTGCATTTCATAAATTAATTGAAGAAAAGCTGTTAAAAAAGATTTAAATGTGTTTACAACAAAAAAATCCTGCACATTGATTTTTGGAGGCAAACACAATTCATTTTGGAGCCAAAACAACAAATTTCAGCTAAAATAAAGCCTAAAAACAGGCTGCACTTCATTAAAATAATGGTGGAAATGTACATTGATGTGATCAAAATGTTGGAAGGAATTTTAAAGCTAACTTAACCCTCAAAAACCACAATAAATACATCATTTCACTCCCAAAACCTGCTCTCAACCACCAATACAGCAAAAATTCAGAACAATCAATACAATGTCACAGACAGAAAAAACAAGGCCTAAACTATCCGAAGAAGGCAAAAATCTGATCGCACAGTGGTTACTTCAAAATTCCAGCAATGGCAAACTTCACTATGGTGCAAAACAGGAAGCTGCACACAAATTTCAGGTTTGTTTGAGGACAATCTAGAGGATTTGGCAGGCCATATTAGCTCAGCAAGCTTTGGGAGTACCCTTGCATCTACAATCAAAGAGAATAGGTAAGTCTTACAAAAATAAGAAACAACTTGATGAGGAAAAAGTCAGGAATTTGCCTCTATTACAAATAACATCTTTGAGAGTGATGGCACGTAACATGGGTGTCAGCAAATCTCTAATTCACAATCGGGTGAAGGAGCATAAGCTTAAACCACACACTAATGCCATAAAACCATTTTTAACCCTGAAAACAGGATGTGCAGCCTAAGATGGAGTCTTAGTCATCTCTATCCACAAAGTGAGGCTGGTTTTTTCAAATTCCAGACCATGTTCAATACCATACACATTGATGAAAAATGGTTTTACTTGTCAAAAAATAAGGACAAATACTACCTTCTCCCAGGTGAAACCGATCCACATAGGACCTGCAAATCCAAGAGATTCATTCCCAAAATAATGTTTAATTGTGCAATGTCCAGGCCAATAATAGATTCAAGTGGTGTGGTTGTGTTTGATGGAAAGTTTGGAATCTTTCCATTCATCACACAGGAACCAGCCCAAAGAAGCAACAAGAACAGATCAAAAGGAACAATGGAAGTGAAACCAATTGCAGCAGTCACAGAGCCAATCACAAAAGATAGCTTACTCAATCAGGTAATTGACATAATATGCATTTCAGCACTCACAAAATCTGCATTTCAGCAAGCAAGAGTGAAACCAATTTCAGCAATCACAACTTATTGCTATCAGAATATGCATACAGACATTCATCATTTAGCATTGAATTTGTCTTTTTCATGCAGATGATTCCAGTTTTCAAAGCTAAGTGGCCAGAATGTTTAAGCAAAGACATATTCATCCAACAAGATAATGTCAAACCACACATACAACCAAATGATCCAGATTTTCTAGCAATTTCACAAGCTGATGGATTCAATTTCCAATTAGTGTGTCAACCATCAAATTTTCCAAACACCAATGTAAATGATCTAGGGTTTTTTATAGCCATACAATCTTTTAAGGATCAGAAACCAGCCAAGAATATTGAAGAACTACTCCAAAATGTAAGGACAGCATATGAAGAGTACTCACCAGAGAAGCTAAATCATGTGTTTCTTACTCTACAAAGCTGCTATAGAGAGATAATGAAGGTTAAGGGAGACAACATGTAAAGAATTCCTCACATGAACAAGGAAAAGTTGAAAAGAATGGGACTTCTACCAGAATGCATTGAAGTGGAAGAGGACCTTGTAAGAGAATGCTTAGAATTCATAAACACCTAAGGAACTGAAGGGAATGCAAGCTACAACATCAATGATCTAGTTGAAGGGATGTAACAAGTGGGAATCCAAGACAAAGATTAGATGCATAGGGTCTATTTTTTGCTCAAGTTTACAGGGAAAAACATTGTGATCCATCTTTTTGTGGTGTTTGGAGTAAACTATTTTATTTGGTCAACAAGTCTCAACAATACCTTTTGCATCATTGACTTTAAACTTCCAAAATCAACCTCCAAAACTGGATGATTCTAGTGGTGACATCATTAAGAAAAGCATAGGATCAAGGCAACAATCTTTTCATGCATCACAATTTCAATCACACCAATGCACAAAATTCCTATTCAAGCAACATCATCATAGGAATTCATCACAAACCCTCATAAGTAATCACAGATTCAAAATTCATCATCAAACCCTCAGAATTCATCACAGATTTAGAATTCATCACAGAGATATAGGCAACATCATCAAACCCTCAGAGATATAGGCATCATAGATTAGGCAGCATATTTAGAATTCATCATCAAATAGAGAGAATTCATCACAGATTCAGAATTGATCACAGAGATATAAGCAACATCATCAAACCCTCAGAATTAGGCAGCAGATTCACATTTCATCATAGATTCACAGAGGTATAGGCATCATCATAGGAATAAAGCAAAATTTATCACAGAGATTCCATTTAATTTCACAGGAATAAAACAAATTCCAGTTAAATTCACAGAGATATATGCATCATCAAAGGAATTCACAGATTCCTCACATAATAGGAAAGATTAACCAACAACGGCATCACCAGCCGTCCCCCTCAAAGATTAACCAACAATGGCATCACCAGCCGTCCCCCTCAAAGCCAAGAAAGATTAGAAATTCATTACCTGATTCAGAGGACAAAGGCATCAACTTCTATCTTCTTCTTTTTTTTTCGAAATTTTGCGCATTCACTGAACAGGAAGTAGTAGGGATTTGTAGGCAACATATTCTCCACCATCTCGTCTAGAGCAGCCCCCGGAGATGATGGGGTTTTCGGCACCAAAAAATTAGGACACTCAGAAGATGGAGTCGAAGAAGAAAGACCAAGTAAAGTATCGAATTTCTCTAATGGGGTTTGAGAAATTTCAGAACCAGATTTCTCGTCAAAAGTGACCCCCGGAGATGATGGCGTTTCCGGCACTGAAAAAGCAAAAAAGTCAGAAGGTGGAGTCGAAGAAGAGAGACCGACTACAGTATCGAAAAACTCCGGCCCAGATGGTGGAATCTCAGAATCGACCACCATTAGTGAGGAATCAGGCACCAGGCAGAACCATCATTCGATTTCGCCTGTCACAGAAAGAAATATGATTTCAGGGACCAAATCAATGGAACTCAACTCCATTTCAGAGAAATTCTCCATTTCAGAGTGATGTATCGGGATTTCAGAGATGTCGGCAGTAGAATTAGGGATAGATCTAGGGTTTGGATGCACGAGATCGAGAGCAATCGAAGAACAGAGATGGAATCAGCACGACAAACTCAAACAATGGAGGAAAATGATGATGTTGGCGGTAGAATTAGGAGTAGATCTAGGGTTTGGATGAGCACATGAAAGAGAAATCGAAGAAGGGTTGTGAGGAATGAAAACGACAGAGAGTATGAAGTCAAAGACTTGAGAGATAGAAGCAGATGGGATTTTAGGGTTTGGGTGGGATTTTTAATTAAATTGGGTATAATAATTAGCACAATAATTAGGGAATTAATTAATCTTTGTTCAAGTTTTGGATTTTTAATTAGTGGTAAAGGGTAGTAAATAAGAAAAAGAAGGGAGGGAATATTAATGTTCAAAAAGCAGAATAAGACTTTAAATTGTGGACAGTTTTTAAAGAGCAAGTGGAACTTTAAATTGTGGACGGATGGAGTATCATTTTGTGGCAGGATATGATAAAACATAATTAGAAAAATTAAATATTAAAAAATGAATACATGGCATCGTTACAAAAAATATAAGAGACCAAAAAGATATAGAAAACTCACATTGAAGTTATGATTGAAAGAAGTTAATTACATGATGATATTTATCCAACTTTAATCTCAAAAACTGCATGAATAAAAAATATACCACATCAACTAAGAAACAATATATATAACAAATATACGACTTATCCTTTAGATTTAAATATATATGTAGAGAACACAACTGTAACATGTTATTGTATGAATAATACAGTACACTATATGCTCCAGTTCTCTTTAACTTCATACTTTTTGTGTGGCACTTCAGCAACCTGAAACTCCAGTAATCACATTTTAAGAGAATAATAGAAAAACAAAATTTATTAATTAGTGTATTTTTTTTAATGAATGTTATTTTTTAATTTATATTTATTTAATGGAAAATTTAAATGGTTTAATATTAATGTTAGAGACAGCTTAAGAGACAGTTGGGTTATAGGGGTAGGTGTTTCTAAGTTGTCTCTAGTGCAGAAAGAGGAGTTGGAGATCCCTTGGTGTCACCAAGGATTGCAGATAGCCTAATATATACAATCCAGTACCTCCAAGGATTGCAGATAGCCTAATATACAATCCAATCCTAGAATAAGGGTAAAGAGATAACCAAATGCAACAAATATCAGAAACAACTTGCCTTAACTAAAAATAATGGGTAAGAAAAACACCACTACACATTATCTACATTTTCGGAGAGAAAATGATATGCAGTGTAACAGAGTATCTTAAAAAATTGGGCAAAAAGGACAGGATATAGGTAAGATTATCCATACAAACATAAACAACAAATTGACACCTATTTGTCAAAGACAAGAATTTGTTGAATTTGTCACTTCAACTGCTAAACATACTTAAAAAAATGAAAATTGAATATGGTGGGGGTGGGGGGACGATAGTAGCCGAAGGAGGTGGCGGAAGGGATCATTTGTACTATAATTACGTATAGGAAATAATGAAAATTGAAATAAATGAATGGAGCAAGGGGAGTCGGGTTTTGCGAGTAGGAGCTACGATGAGCGTGGGCGGCGGCCGGCGTGGGAGAATGGACGAGATTTGCTAATTGAGGGTTGTGGAAGATGGGGAAAAACTTTATGGATGAGTCCATAAAGTAAGCAAAATTTTATCTGAGAATAAAGAAGCCAAAAAGATGTTTGACATTGTAAGTTAGCATATTAGAAAAACAGAATCAACAAAAAACATCATTTCTCCGTGGTGCCATTTGCAACAAAATGAAGCAATCCTAGTCTTAAAAGAGTGGCAACTTGAACTAGAAACTCATGCATTTTGTTGATTATCTTCTCATCAACATTTAGTATTAAACTCAGAAAGAGTAATGAAGGTCGTTCAAGCAAGCAGTTCTAACTTCTCTTAACTCACTCGAACCTTGGATCTTAGTTCACACTTGTGCATGTTCATAATGATGGGAACGGCTAATGAAAGTCGAACCGACTTGCCCACGGATCTTCTTCGCATATCTAACTCGATATACAAAATCACTAGATAAATCATATAAGGATTAGAGATACCGTTCTCTTGGATTTGGAGGTCGCTGAATGATTCCACTAGACGATCTTCTAGAATGTGTCCCGTCTCGATTTCGGATGCCACGTGATTACCAATCCTCCAAGATCCTCAAGCCACTCCAAACCCTCACTGTTTTCTTTCTTATCCCTTGTGTGTGTGCTACAATGAGGACAATTAGGGTTTGCAAGAGAGAGCTTGTAGATATATAAGAGAGTCTATGGGCTAAGCCCATTATGACTTAATATGTGGGTTGGGCTTGAAAGAAAGACATGTTGGGCCATTCTAGAAATCTACTAGAAAACTAGAGTCAGGCCTACCTATATACTTGTACACTATTATTCAAGCCCAAAATAATTACAAGCATATAATCACTAATTCATTCCACTAAAGAATTAGTGATGCACTGCCACTCTAGTCCGCTGATGAATCAGGGCTTCTAGTTTTGATTCCGACAATCCCCATGTTTAAAATGTCAAACATTCATTAATTAATTAAAGCTTCTGACAACTTAAATTAATTAATATCTTTAATTCCTTAAGTAGTACCACTCAATCTTATTATCGTACCGGATACAAAATCCACCTGCAGGATTTAGTACGATAAACTTAATGAGCTCTTTAAGGGAATGTTATCAACCTGGGGTCACCAGGACATGGTTTTCTAATACAGTTAATTAAGTATCGAGACAAATATTGTTGTCACCCAAGATACAGGGCACATTGAGTTAACGCATAACTCTCACCTATAGTAAGTCAAAGTGACACATAGATATTTGATCACACTTAATCACTTATTAGGATTTAGGTCTATCGAGTCACTGAGACCTGATTTTTCTCAAACGGTTAGAATAGAATAACACGGGTGTTCAAAGTTTGGTTTAAACCGTAAACCAAATCGAATCAAACTGTAATTTACGGTTTGGTTCGGTTTTTTAGTTTAAAATATATGGTTTGGTTTAGATTTTTCAAAAATTATGGTTTATGGTTTAGGTTTTGTTTTTAAGAAAATTCAAACCAAACCAAACCGTAAACCGAAAAACCGTATTTGATATAAGGATATTAATATTATCATTTTATTTATTATGTGAGGAAATAGAGATTTTCTTGATTGCATGTCATATCTAAGTGTTATACAAATTTAATTAATGAAATCGTACAACTTAGAATCAATAAACCCTACAATCTACTATACATTTTCAATTAATTGTTATAATGATTTATCTTCACCTTTGAATACAAGGTACGAATTTTTTTTTGTTTTTTTTTCTACTATATCCTTTTCAAATTCAAGTTATTTTCGATAGAAAAAGTACAAAATGTGAAATTATTTTACTATAATTTACTATTTAGCTAAATAATGTTATCATAGACTCCTAATATATTTATTCTAGCAAAAGAGAAAAATGTATATGATCATGATAACAACTTTATTTAATTCGTTTTATTTCTATTATGAAGAAAATGAAAAAATATTGATAAACCGCAAACCAAACCGCACCAAACCGTATTATTACAGTTTGGTTTTGTTTGATTTTACTACTTAATCAGTTCGGTTTGGTTCCAAAAAATTACCAAACCGTATTTTATGATTTGGTTTGAGTTTAGTATCAAACCGCACCAAACCAGACCGCGAACACCCCTACGTCCCACTGCGATCCATTCAATACATAAACATATGTACTAGCATAAACAAGTAGTCAAGATAAACTACTTTTTGTTATATGCTACAGTCTAAACTGATAACTTGTCCAGAGTTATCTCGACTATGAATAACTATTAATATCTCATGAGAAACTGATCAAATGATCTTCTGTGATCTACAACACACTATTTGATCTATAACATGAGATAAAGGGACAAAAGATATTATGCGACAAACAATCAAATCAGATATGAGAGAAAGCAACGGAAATAGAAACCGTGTATACAAGCACAAAACGTTTGCTTTACAGTATACACCAACAATTCTCCCACTTATACTAAAGCAAACTTTTAGTATACTCATGGCTACATCAATTATTACAACATATCTCCCACTTCTACTCAAAGTTCTGCTGGCAGGCATCGTAAACCTAGCCCTTCAACATGCTTGTCGAAGGTCTTAGCCGGAAGGCTTTTCGTGAAGGGATCGGCCATGTTATTCAACGATGCTATTTTGGCCACAGCTGCATCTACTCTCTTAACGATATCTCGTATAAGATGGTACTTTCTCTGTATATGTTTACTTGCCTTATGGGCCCGTAGTTCCTTCGAGTTTGCCACTGCACCAAAGTTGTCACAATAAATTGTGATACACTTAGGCATACTCGGAATCACATTCAAGTCCATCAAAAAGTTCTTGAGCCAAATTGCCTCCTTAGCAGCTTCCGAAGAAGCCACATATTCGGCCTCCATGGTGGAGTCAGCAATGCATTTCTGCTTTGCACTCCTCCATGAAATTGCTCCACCTCCCAACATGAACACATAACCTGAAGTAGACCTGCTTTTATCCCGGTCTGCTTGGAAATCTGAGTCCGTATACCCAAGAGGGAGTAAACTGTCTGCCTAGTATACAAACACATAATTCCTAGTCCTTTTTAGGTACTTGAGAATGTGCTTTACCGCAATCCAGTGTCTCTGCCCTGGGTTAGACTGATATTTTGCCACCATGCCAACTGCATAGCTTATATCAGGTCTAGTACACAACATAGCATACATGAGACTTCCAACAGCAGAAGCATAAGGAACTGTCTTCATGTCATCTATCTCCTTTTGTGTCTTAGGACACATTTCCTTAGATAGAGGAATGCCATGTCTGAAAGGAAGAAAACCTTTCTTGGTATTTTGCATGCTGAAACGGGCTAAGATTGTGTCAATGTAGGACGCCTGAGATAAGCTCAACATTCTTCTCTTCCGAACACGATTTACTTTGATCCCGAGGATGTAAGCAACTTCTCCTAAGTCCTTCATTTGAAACTGCTTGGACAACCATACCTTTACGTCTGACAACACCTTCTTATTGTTGTCAATGAGAAAAATGTCATCTACGTATAGTACTAAGAAAACCACCACGTTTCCGTCACCACTAAGCTTGTACACACAACTTTCGTCAAGACATTGCTCGAAACCAAAAGATTTGACAACCTCGTCAAAACGTTGGTTCCAAGACCTAGAAGCTTGCTTTAGTCCATAAATGGACTTCTTAAGCTTCAATACGAGATGCTCTTGGCCTTTCTTAACATAGCCTTTAGGTTGCTCCATATAGATGTCCTCATCCAGATATCCATGAAGGAAAGTTGTCTTGACATCCATTTGCCTAACCTCAAAGTCCATGTAGGCTGCTATGGACAGGAGAATCCGGATTGACTTAATCATTGCTACAGGTGAGAAGGTTTCATCATAATCGATTCCCTCTTTCTGAGTGAATCCCTTCGCCACCAAGCGTGCTTTGAAGGCCACAACCTTCCCGTCAGATCCTCTTCTATGGCTGTAGACCCACCTGCAACCTATGGCTTTCTTACCTTCAGGAAGCACCCGTAGGTCTTTCACATCCATATTTTCCATTGATTCAATTTCAGAATCTACAGACTTATGCCACGAATCTGCATTCGTGTCTTGAACTGTTTTCTTATAGTTACAGGGAATGGTTCTAACAACCTCATTTTCTGGGAGTGTTTTAGAAGACTTTCCCACAAGGGTGTAATGCTTGGGCAACACAATTGCCCTCCCACTACGACGAGGCAATTCTGGTGTATCAGTGATGACACGTTGTGCAGTGTCTGATGGTATATCATCTTGTACACTCGGTATAGGAATCTGAATGTCTCCTTTCATTTCTTGAAGAACAGTATCACTTCTAGTTTTGCAATTATTCACATAGTTCTCTTCCAAGAATCGTGCGTTGGTGCTAACAATGACTTTCTGATCCTTAGGACTAAAGAAATAACCACCCTTCGTTCCTCTAGGATATCCTACAAATAGCATCACCTCAGTCTTAGACTCCAACTTATTAGCTTTCTTGTTCAGCACATGTGCTAGACTTCCCCAAACTCGAATGTGGTTCAAACTGGGCTTGCGCCCTGACCACAACTCAGACAGAGTCTTTGGGACTGATTTGGATGGTACTAGGTTGAGGATATACGCCGCTGTTTCCAAGGAATATCCCCAGAATGATAGAGGAAGTGTGGCAAAGCTCATCATTGATCTAACCATTTCCAGTAGAGTTCTGTTTCTTCTTTCAGCTACACCTTTCTGTTGGGGAGAAGCAGGTGCAGTCAGCTGGGAAGTAGTCCCATTATTTGATAAGTATTGCCTAAACTCACCGTTCAAGTATTCTCCTCCACGATCAGATCACAGAGTTTTGATACTTTTACCTTGACGCTTTTCCACTTCCGTCTTAAATTGTTTGAACTTGTCAAAACATTCAGACTTGTGGCGCATCAAGTAAACATAGCCATATCTTGAGTAATCGTCAATAAAATTGACGAAGTACTCATAGCCACCTCGAGCTTGAGTAGACATAGGCCCACACAAATCAGAGTGAATCAATTCCAACACATCATTGGCTCTATTCCCCTTGGCCTTAAAAGACCTAGTGGTCATCTTTCCCTCTAAGTAGGATTCGCAGACTGGGATTGGTTCGACTTGGAGAGATCCCAAGGGACCATTACTAACCAGTCTTTGGATCCTTCTAAGATTGATATGACCTAACCTTAGATGCCATAGATATGTTTGATTCATCTCAGAAGAAACTTTCCTCTTTCTAAGGTTAGAAGACGATGAAACAAGGGTTTCAGTAGGAGTATCATGTGCACAAGTTATAGTGTAAAGACCATTATTTGACATGCCAGAATAGATAAGAGAGTTATTTCTCATGATAGTCATAGAGCTATAAAAAATAACAGAGTATCCATTCTTAGATAATTTCGTAACTGAAATCAAGTTTCTACGAAATTTAGGCACATACAAAACATCTTTAAGCAGTAAAACAGAATCAGAATTCGGGAACTTGAGCTGCACATCTCCCACTGCAACAGCTGCTACACTTACAGTGTTGCCCATGGAAATGGTAGTCTCGCCCTCACTCAGCTCCCTTATCCGCAGGAACCCTGCAAGGTGTAACTAACATGATCAGTTGCTCCCGTATCTACCACCCATAAATGGGCGGAACAGGTTGTTAGACATGTTTCAGTTACAAGAGCGAGATGCGTACCCTTGTTGTCCTTCTTCAGAAGGGGACAATCGGTCTTCCAATGTCCCATTTAATTGCATTTGTAACATTTCGCCTTAGGCTTTTTAACGCCACCAGAGGAACCTACTTCACCTGCCCTCTTGCTCCCACTAGCCTTCTTACGTTTAGGCTTTCTCTTCTTTCTGCTTTTGAAGCTAGAAGAAGAGCCTTTAGTAGAGATCAAGGCTTGTGGTGTCTTCCCCATTACACCTTCCACCGCTATTAAGTCATTAAGGAGTTCACTTTGGGTGTACTCCTTTTTGCTCATGACATGGTTCAGGCGGAAGTTCTCAAAAGACTTGGGAAGAGTGTGCAAGATCATGTCGATCTTAGTGTCAGTATCAAACAGTCCACCGAGCGCCTCTATCTCATTCTGATATTGGAACATCATGAGACAGTGCTCGCGGACAGATGTGCCCTCAGCCATTCGAGTCATCATGAGTTTTCTCATGGTTTCAAATCTTGCTGATCGGTCCTTTTTCCCCAAAGAGCTCCATGAGGTTCAACATGATCTCTGCTGCTGTCACCATATTCTGGTGCTGCAGCTATAGAGACGTGGACATAGACGCCAGAATATAGCACTTGGCCATATCATTCGCCTTATGCCACTTTCTATGAACCTCCATTTCCTCTTCAGTGGACTCAAGAGTCAGAGTGGCAAGAGCAGGGGTTGTGAGTACAAACATGTACTCTTCAGCAATCAAAACAAGGTCCAAGTTTCTTTTCTAGTTCAAATAATTGGCACCAGTAAGCTTATTCGAAGTAAGAATAGTCATAAAAAGATTAAAAGCCATATCTAAAATGATAAACATGTAAACACATATAAGCATGTTGTCACATAATGTTTTGATACAATTAATATTGAAACCTTTAGAAACCAATATTAATGTACCCCTCAACAGCCCAATAGATACCCAATGTAAGCCACGATAGTGTGAACGTTTACAATTGTAACTATTGACCAGACACCCGGTCTTTAATTCTATTATCTTGTCAACTTAACCTTATGACGAATGAAATTAATAGTTGAACTTTCAACGGGCCGCACAAGTTAAAATAGGGACCCTGTTGGGGGGTTATATTAAAACTTGTACCTAAGCAATTACCACAATTTAACCCTAAGGTCACTTATTCCACGCTTGGCATACTTACTAGAACCATGTCGCACATAAAACAATGACCTATAGTTATCTCGATAAAATTTATCCCATGAAAATCATGAACAAATTACACACAAGCCACAATGTGTGGACGTTTACGCATGTCATTGTTCATTTTCACATAAAATTTAATGCTTAATTAAGAAATCTCATCTGACAAACTTATGTGCAATGAACACATGTAAGTTACGTTCGTGTTAACGTTTACACAGATAAATCACATACTTTGTCTAGAGATCAATTGTGGAGGTCTCAACGAATTTTAACAAATAAAATTCATTAATCTCACTTAGACATTTTGAATTAAAGGTTTTACTTTGATCATGCGAATCACATAATTACATAGCATGCTTATCAAGAATTTAAAACATAAATAAATCATGCTTCTCAAAATTCTAAACATGCTAACATGTAATTCCAACATGCTCAAAGACGATAAATCACGTAGACAAGCAAATCATGCTATCACATAATTTCATCGCATCATCATCCATAAACGATAAACAACATAAATAAATATGTTGTCTATCGTAGCCCATATGGATCGCCGCCTCGTACCTATTTTAATTACATAATTAAATGAATAAATAAAATAATTAAAACAAATAGGCTAGTTATTACAGTTTTCTTGGTCTTGGTCTTCAAAAGCTTGAGTCTAGCCAAAAACCGCAGCCCAAACAACAACAACCAACAACTTGGGCTTCTCATTTTTAAATAAAAGCAAGCCCAGAAATTGGCCCAAACAACAAATGGCCCAACAGCCAGCAGCCCAAATCCATTACCCTTGCGGGCTGGACCAAGGCTTAGGCCCAGATGCTCGCAGCCCGCGGGCCACAAACCCTAGGGCTTCGGCCCGTGCCGCCATTTAATTTATAACTCTCACGTTGCTTCTTTTAAGATCGTGGTATCGCCATTTAACCTTGACTGGCGAAATTGACTTCGTTCGGAGTTTACGATCCGAAATTTCTTCGGGTCCTTTCTTCAAAATCTAATTTTCTTATTTCGAGCGAACCAATGTATATTCACCTAAAGGAATTGATGCCTCATACTCTTGATTCAGCACTTCTATTTCTTACTCCAACGGTATTTACGAAAGTTCTAATTATAAACGATTACTAGATACCTTTAAACTTTTTGTACCTTCGAGATTCTCTTGGTCATCATCTTCAGCTTTCTAATAATACGACTGCTCCTGTGGAGGAGACTGCTCTTCTCGCTGTTGCGTCTGATATTGAATCAGGATTTGTTCAAAGGCACTCATTTGTGAAGAGTGGAATTGATTTGATCGTCCACTTTCTAGTCTTTGTTGCTTACTTGGGTACTGGTTCGAGTAATGACCGGTTGACCACAAGTATAACAAACACTGCTTCCTTCTTTGCAGATGCCCTAATGCATCTTGCCATACTTCGAACAAGGAAAAATTCCTTGGGGCTCAAAAAACGTACTACTTTGTTCAGTACTTTGGGGTTTGGTCGTTTTGAATTGAGTATGTTGTTGTTGCGATTGTTGTTGTCCTTTTTCAACCTACGGCTTTTTGCTCGGGTGACTTATTCCAGTCCATTTTTCTTTTCTCTTCATGTTTCGGTCAGAATGAGAGGTTTGTGGGTTTTCTTTTGTCGTTATCGACTTTGAGAAATCGTTAAGGAATGCGATCTTTCTTCGGGCTGCATAGCTAGCTCCATATCTAACGTTCGGTTGAGGGCTTCGGCGTATGTCAGACCATTTTGACTCGCAAGGATTACACGGATATCTTGTCTTAAACCAGTATGAAATAGCTCGCACATCTTCTCGTCCGTATCCACCAGGTTGGGTGCGTAACGGGCTAACTCGCAAAATTCATGATCGTATTCTGACACGGATTTCTTTCCTTGACAAAGGTTGGCGAACTCATTCGTTTTCTGCTTACGATAACTCCTAGGGACATACTTTTCGAATAATATCTCCTTGAACTGATCCCATGTCAAATTTTCACGTTGCTCGGGAGAAAGCGTTCGCTGACGAGATTCCCACCAATAATCAGCAGCTCCTTTCAACCGATACGACATACACTCTAAACGCTCACGATCTTTGCACCTAAAAAACTTAAAAATTCACTCGAGAGAACAAATTCAGTCCTCGGCTTCAGTGGGACTGCCTTTACCATCAAATGTCAGAGGGTTTTGTCGAAAAAATAGTTCTTCGATTCTCCTATCGTTTTGAGGAGGCGGGGAAGGCGCCCTATACTCCTCTTCCTCTTCCTCTTCATCATTATTTTGTATGTTTTTTCTTCTTCCTCTTGGCATTCTAAAGAAAAATATTTTAAAGGCTTAGGGTTCTCAAATACTTCGATTAAAAGAAATTTTTTCTCGACTTTGGATAATCTTCCTCTCGAAAGAAAATTCTCATGCGATACTTATAAAATAAAATTCGCACTTTGAAGTATTTACTCACTTAAGAATTTTTTTTTTTGAAAGAAATAGTTTAGTTCTTCTCTTGTTGGTAAATAATAATAATAATAATAATAATAATGATGATGATGATGATGATGATGATGATGATGATGATGATGATGATGATGATAGCAACAATAATAATAATTGATGAAAATATTTTAACAAGTGATGATAAGAATAAGAATACTTAATAATATAATTTAAAAAAATATATTTCACTTTCAAAAATATACTATCTTCAAGTATTATTTCAAATACTATTACTTTTATTCATTATTTTCCACAATAAAAAGTTTCTTAGAAAAATCCACTTTTTAATCTTTCTACTCGAATATTTGCTTGGAAAATATTTGTCTTCTCTCTTCTTTATCCTTGGATTTTATTTATCTTGAAATATTAAGCCAAAATTATTTAAAACAAAGATAACGAATATTTGGTCTAAAAACCTCATTTTAATATCATCCGACGATGGCCTCTTGTGAGGACTTATACGAGAAGAAGGGACAAGTAATTACACTCATAAATTTCCCTAACTTCTACGCGTTATGCGGGTTTCTACTTCGTTCTCATGTTCCCATCCTAACCGGTTATGATTCGAGTCTGACGAAGCGCTATCGTCACACTCTTCGCACAAATAAATTTATAAACACCTCTTGCCCAACAAGGTAGTAGTTAATGGCAAGTGAGGTCGAACCCAAGGGACTTGGCGTAGATCTACTCTTCAGGTAGTTCTCAACAGAAGATGTTTTAGTCTAGGTGTATCTCAATATCCTTAAACTCAACAAGTAAAATATCAAATAACAAAGAAGTTTGGTTTGGATTTCGAATCAATAATCTCGATTACTCGTTACTCGTTCATTGGTGCAAAGATATTCAATTACTTGATCTCATTACTTGGTTTAAGACAAAGATTAGTTTATACCCTAAAGGTCACGAAGTCACGATATAAACACACAAAGCCTATGTCTATCCAATTTTACATATCTTGACCAGAAGGCAAGATCCCCTCTCTTGATCAACAACGTCACGAAGACACTTCAATAACGATGCTGTCCAAAAGGCATTAAGAATAAACAGACCCAAGACAGTCAAGAGGTAGGTCAATACCGACTGCTCTCCAACACTCTTTACCTTCTTGGGCACGAGAGACACTCTCGAGTTTGATCCCAAAAATCCTGTTAATGACTTAATCTCAATATCAAGATGGTGATCAATCATATATCAATATGAATTAAGTCTAGAATTAATCCTAAGTGTTTCGGGAATAAAATCAAATAACGAACTCACTCAATTAGACCTCACAAGTTTAGAACGAGTAATTTACGATCACATCATCTACATCCAACCCAAACAATAAATTTAGCTAGACATAATATTAAATAAGAACACAAAACAAATAAGGGAAATCATACTTAACAGAAAACTGGAAAGGGTTGCTGCTAAAAAACGTACGTCAGCAACTAAGGTCTTGGCTTCAAGCCAACAACTAAACTAATGCAGAAAATAACGAACATAAAATAAATTGCCCATAGGACTTTACACCTAAGGGTTCTACTATTCCTACTTTACACCTTGCATCCTATCTCCTAACTTAACAAATTAAAATCAATTCCTTCCCTCCCAAACCTTCACATTTCGGCAGCCCCTCCCAATCCATCTCCTTCTTCATTTCTTCCATCCTCCATTGAAGAGAAGCTCCAAGAACAAGAAGAAAACACACAAGTCTCCACTCTTCCATTCAAACCTCATACTTTCTTCATTAATTCTTAAGGTAATTCCCTCCTCTTAACTTCTATCCATCAATCTTCTCCTTCTTTTCATTTCTTCTTTTGGATCGAAAATTAGAACATTGGATTAGATGAATTGATCTTGGAATAATGAAATTGGATATGTTAGATAAGTTAATTAGGGTTTAAAATTGGGCAAAACCAAGAACCCTAATTTATTCTTTAATACCGAAAATTAGGGATAATTTGTAGGATTTTAGATTTCTTCAATTGATGATAGATTTATTCTTAAGAGATGTTTAATTAGTGGTTAGAACGAAAGAGAATCGAAAGCCCCATGTTTTTGTGAAATTCAATTAGGGTTTGAATGTTGAATTTAGGGGTTTATGCATGTTAGTTGGAAATTGATTTGCATTTGATTAATTGATGATATAAGAGGTTGATTAGTTGATAAATGGTGTTAATTGGAGAAGAAAAACACCCTCTTAATATATACTTGAAAACCGAAAATTATGGTAGAATTAGGGGTTTTCATGTGTTGATGGAATTATGTTGCAAATGTTGTTAATGGATTATAGAATTAAATTGAGAATTTTCTAAAAAGATTTAACGTAACGTAAGAGACGAAGATCACCTTATAAGTTGAAATATAATGATGTTATGACATGATTGCATGCATGAAAGTGATTCACGTTAGACGTAGTTTAATGACGTAAAATTTGAACGGAATCCGACAACTTTGAAAAATCGCGTAAGAGACGAACACTTAGTCGTAACTAATAATCGAGAAGTCGGATGAGAATTCTATTTTGATATTATTGTCTATGATGGACTTGAGAACAACTTTCTAGTTGATGTCATAAGCTTTCGAGTTATTATAATATGAGCTATAGTTATAGTCGAGAACTAGAACGCGAATTGCATAAATTGTTGGTTTAGTAATTATTAGTTGAAATCCGACGTTTAGAACGTTGTGCTTTTGAGCGAGTTTTGAGAAGGAGTTCGTCTCGTAAGGAAGTACGTGATGACTGCCTTAAGGGCCCAGTTTCCAAAAAAATTGAATTCGAGAACTTAGAACGAACCTAAGACATTATACGTCGAACCTATCGAGCAATTAGGGTTTTCGCGGCAGTTTTTGCGACCCTTTCCGGAAACTGTAATAACTTTTATCTCGTTTATCGGATTTGCGATCCGTAAATTGGAGCGTAAACTAGACATCTCAATCTTTCCAGTGGTACAGGGATCATCCCCTGTTTCCAAATACTCTGTTCTGGACAGCCTCCAGAGTTACTGGATTGCGCAGTGAATTTTCAGTTTCTTGTCTTCTAAGTTGTTTAGTTCACAACATAGTTTCTCTCGATCGTTTAAGCAGTGTTATCTATCGAATATCTCCCTACTGACCCTAGAGTCAAGTACAGGACCTTGAGTGATGAAAACCAATCGAGATCCTATCTCTTATTCGTTCATGTAAAGAAGTAGTTAAGTGAGAATTTCATAAGTCGTGAAATGAACTAAAACGTAAATCGCCTAAGTTGATTCTTTCCAACTTAGCTCCTTATAATCTTTAAAGTCGTATTAAGTTACCGACTACCCTCTCTACTGACCCGAGAGTCGAGTATGAGACCTTCCGAGTTCTAACAAGATTTGAACGAGTCTCGTTCCTGTTTAAGTAAAACGAATCTAGTAAGCGTGCAAATGCCTAAAGAATGAAACGACTAAAACTTATTTCGATTCTTTTTGATCGATTATCTTTTACGACCCGTATTTAAGTATCATTAATTTACGATGAAGGAGGAAGCCAGCAGTAGAGACAGGACGGAAGATCCGAAGTTGGAAGCTAGTGCTTATAAGTTCTGTATTTACGAGGTGGGCTTTTATATACAAATAAAACGAGCAATGCTCGGAAAATCTTTCTTTATCGCTTTGATATCTGTGTTTTCAAAGTGATATTATGACATGAACTGTTTTATGTTTTATGTGAGTTCTCTTGTACCTATCTGAGTCAACATTCGTATTTTCCAGATTTAGAGTTAATCTAACTAGATTAACTAACGATCGGCTCTGAGTTAGCTGCTAAGTGCTTTCCAGAGTTAGTGCACTTTGTAACCTGTGGTGTATGGGATATCCTGTTGAGGGGTACTAGCCACGGTGAATTAGAATTGGTCAAGATTGAACATAGCATACCTGAAAATACTCGGCCGAGTAAATTGTGAAAATCAGTCAGAAAAAGTTTAGTAGACACGGGCCCCTTTTCAATAAAACCCCGATGTGCTACAATTATGAAATGCCATATTTATCTATACTTATGATTATGATTTCGGCATCGTGCCCACTAAGTACGTTTGTACTTAGCCCTGCATTGCTTTCTAAATGTGCAGGTTGAAGCGACGGTTGATGTTGAGTTAAAGGATAGGATGCTTAGTTAGAACCCTTCCGCTGCAAAACTCTGAATATCTTTTGAGATGTACTTTTTGAACAATGCACTGTAGTTTAAGTCTGTAATTATGAACTTAGTTCCTACTGTGTACTTTTGTCGAGTAATCTCTTGTGGTTAACTCTTTCTTATTTATAATTAAGTCTTGTTCATGGTTTATCGATGCCTTTCATGTATGTTTAGTCAGTTAGCCCCCTTCTTCCCCGCTTCTTTAATCCAACCCCAGTCGCACCCCGGCTTCTGCCGTCCCTCGGGATTTGGGGCTGTGACAGAGTGGTATCAGAGCAGTGCTTGTTTTCTGCTCTGCTTCTGAGTCAATCTTCTAGTATGAATTAGTGTGAGTCATTCTTTCTAGTACGAGTCATTCCTTTAAGTAATATCACAGAGTGGTATTTTTATGCAAGTCTTCCTTCGAGTAATAGTATAGAGTATTTGTTCGTACGCTATATCGAGTCTTCTTTCAAGTCGTGAGACACGGTATTTGTATATACTCTGGGTCAGAGTCGTCTTTCCAAGTATGAGATAAGAGTTAGACTATGATACTAAGATTGAGAACGTAGAAGTCAACTCAACCGCCCGCTACGTCGACTCAACGAGGAAAAGTGAAAGAATTTTATAATGAGATTTCTTTTAAATAAGAAATTTATTGAACAAGTATTCAATAAAGATTGAGAATGAGAATGAGTTATGTTTTAAAAAAAAAAATAAGAAATTTTCAGAAGTATAATTTTTATACTATACGTGATTATGCGATAGTACAAGTACTATCTTATGTGAAATTATTTGCGCAATGACTTCCTTTTTATGAAAAGTTATGCGGATACAAGAATATAGTCGGATTTTAGGGATTTTTCCCGGTTCAATGAGAACGTAGACTTGAAACCTAAGAACTTTCCGGTTCTTCGAGGATTTAGACGTTTTAAGAAACGTTGTTTTGGAATGATTTCGAAAGGAGATCCCCAATGCGAGAAGGACTTCTACTGATGAATGTCACGTGCGCTAAGTGACATGAATAAAGATTCGGCAAAGTCGAACTTGTCTTTTAAGAATTTCCTGCGAGGAAAAAGAAATAAAATGAATAAAAATGATTCAATAAATCGTATTAGTAAAAGAAGGGAGTAATTAGACGTTTGAGAAGTTTTCGGCTTCAAGTTAAGAAATATATGAACGAGACGACGAAAATTGAATAAATTGGAATCAAAGCCAAATGAAATAAGTGAACGTTACTTGCGTGTAAGTAATGTAAATGACGTCTTTTCATGACACGTCATTTCTTTTTCTTCTCGTTTCGTGTTTCAGTAAGGTTCGCTTCGATTGAACTCCACAAAGAAAATCATATAGATGATTATGAGTCGAGCGCGAAGCTTGATTAATTTTTCCATCGATCGCCCGATTCCAGCGACGACAACTGGAACTTAGTTTTCCAGGAAATTATTCTTAAGTTATATTTCATTCTTCTTATGGAATTTAATTCCATATTTCGTCTTGAGTAACGACTACAACTAGTACGAATATTAAGAGTCGTAAACGACAAAATTTCTTGTAAATGGATGTTACTTTTGAATAAGTAATATGAACAAAGTAAATATACTTTGTTTAAATAAGTGAAAGTCGTTAAGAGTTAATGAGTAAGAAATAAAGAAGAATTAAAATAAGTAATAATATGGTGAAACAAAAAGAATGAAAATAAAATCTTTAATTTTATGAATGTATATTTATATGTTGTCGAGTGCAATTTCTTGAATTGCTAAAAGTCTAAATAAATGGTTGACTTAAGTGATGATGTTACAATTGAATAAGGGATATTCATTTTGTAATTTATGTTTCGTTGAGATAAGTTATTTTTTTTTTCCCTACCTGTTACTGATCCGTGTTACCTTAAAACTTTTGTAGGATGGCTAGGGTTCGCGTTACGACTCGGAAGAGCCAGCCTTTGGCCTCGTGCGAGCGCACCATAGTTGACATGTTGCAGGATGAGTACTACGAGTTCGAGGTAGATTATGGAGAGGAGGATGTAGGACAGATTGTTAGTAACTTTTCTTCAGCCTACTACCCAGTGCGACACCTGATCAGGGAGAGTCAGGCGATACTAGACTTGATCGTACACCTACCGGACGAGTGGCACGGATGAGCGCACCGTGCGGCATGGTACTTCTTGGGGATCCTAGGCGACGACACGGAGCCGACCGGCAACTACGTCGGATTCGCCCTGTGTGTGCACAGGCGTTTCTTTGAGAGCAGGTTTATGTTTCCCCTTCCATTAGAGCCACACATCCCCTACAGTCACTTTCCAGCCGAGACGGAGCCTGAGCACCTAGACTTTGACCCTGAGTTCTCCGCTCTGTTGGAGTTGCCACCAGACGGTGTACTGGAGGAGGAGTCTGACGCTGAGTTAGAGCAGCCAGAGGAGGACGAGGAGACGGTAGTTACACCAGAGTCACCACCGGTTGGACAGCAGATCGAGGAGTTGATCCCAGGCCCGAGATTTGTAGAGGTCGACGCTGAGATAGCCGCGCTGTTGGGGTTGTCTTCACCGTTTGTGCCTGACGTTTGCGTTAGGATCAGGGGACCGTTGGAGACGAGACTGTATAGGGAGGGGCCAGACCACCGAGAGATCGACGCGGAGCTCGCCGCCATGTTAGAGCTGCCTTCTTCACTTACGCCACTCGAGGAGATCTGCGCGAGGTGGGGAGTAGTCCGAGAGCAGATGGAGGTAGGACCGTCCAGGGTCCGTTCTAGGGAGGAGTTCGAGTCGGGTTCAGGTTCAGTTCCCGAGCACCTTCTTCCCCTAAAGAAGCGTGCTAGAGAGGTCAGCGAGGACTACTTGGTCTCCGACTTAGAGGAGACCGTTTCAGAGGCACCCTCACCCACCCTGCTTACACTTGACGACGGTTTTACTCTGAGGGTGGACGAGGCACTTCAGCTGGTTTTTGGTTCAGAGTCCGGGGAGGAGGACCCGGAGGAGGATCCGGACGAGGATCCGGAGGAAGACCCGGAGGAGGATCCGGAGGAAGACCCTGAGGAGGACCCGGACGAGGATCCGGAGGAGGACCCAGAGGAGGGTTGTTAGGATTTTTGCAGACTTAGGGGTAGTTTTTGCACTCGACTGCAGTTTAGTTGAGCAGAGCGTTGTAAACGCGGGTAAATATCAGTAGTAGTAGTAGTAGCTCTTGTCCTGTATAGAGTCGGATCAGTAACTAGTTAGTTTTATAGTACTCTAGCGGATACGAAATTTTATAAATCGTTTCCGTTCTAGTACTTCTAGTAGGTACGGAGTGCAGCTTGTTAGTGCACCCGGTAAATAGTAGGCAGTCAGCCTAGTTTAGACTAATAGTAGTCTAACCCTTTTTGTATAAGTCCTCGTTGGAGGCAGAATTAATATTCTTTTGATGTATATATATATATACATAACCCGTGAAGAGGGTTTTTAATCAAGAAAATTTCTTATGAATTGAGTAATTAAAATCAGAATGACAAATGAACTCGTGTAACGAGAATCAAGTTTAATTCGAAAGTTTAAAAGATTAATGAAATAATATCGGAGCTATGTTCGATATGTTGTTCTGTGGACTTGATTAAGTCAAGAACGAGCTAGTAAGTACTAAGTGTAATTAACAGAAGAAAACTAATGAGAATTTCAATTTTTCCTTAGACCAAAGAAAATGCCGCCGAGAAATGTTAACAACCGGAGAGGTCGAGGACCTGGAAGGCCGAGAGGACGTGGTAGACGTCAGCCGGAAAATAACCAAGAACAAGAATATGAGCGGAATATCACCCCATCCCCAACTCCATCCCCATCTCCACCACCGCCCCGTAGAGATATCGAGGATCTTTTCCTCAAGAGGAACCCTCCACTGTTTAATGGAACTGGAAGCCGTAGCGATGCTGAGCTATGGGTGAGGTCGACTGAGAAAATTTTCAAGCTCCTCAGATGCACTGATGAGGAGAGAATGCTGTGTGTCGCATTCCAACTGACGGGATCGGCAGATTACTGGTGGGAAGCAAGACAGAAAGTGATACCTGCAGAGCATCTGGCTCGTTTTTTATGGGAAGTGTTTTAAGGAGATCTTCTTTGACAAGTACGTCCCCAAAACGTATAGGGCACAGAAAGAAGCCGAGTTTTATAATCTGAAGCAGGGAAAGCTGACTTTGACTGAGTATGATGCCAAATTTTGCGAACTGTCAAGGTATGCGCCGGCATTGGTCGATACTGAGGAGAACCTATCAAAGAAAATTTCGGGGAGGTTTACGACATGAATTGGGAATCGCTTTGGCTAGTCATGGAGGACTAGGCTACACAGACATACTGGGAAGAGCACTGGAAATGGAGGCCGTCGTGCCTGATGAGAAAAAGATTGTACCAACTGCGTTAGCACCAGCACAGAGTCAGAAACCGGGGCTACTACAACAACAATAGTAGCAACTACCAAGGGAAGAGGAAATGGAAACGGAGGAGGTAGTGGAGGCTACAGTCAGGGTTATAACAACCAGGGAAATCAAAAGAGGGGTAACCAGCAGGGTTATCAGCAGCCTGGCAACAACAACAACAACAACAACAACAACAACAATGGCAAGAGGCCCGTGGCAGGAAAAACAACCAATCGGGGTTGTTCATTCAGGGGAACAAGCAGAGAACTCGCCGTGGAAGGGCAATAATCAGCTGAACCAGCCGCAAGGGCAACAGAGAAATTTTAACCAGGGAGCGAATAACCCAGGGAGGGTTTACCATCCCTGTCTGCCCGAAGTGCAACCGAAGCCCATCCCGGAGTCTGCCAAATAGGCACACCCCAACTGTCTCAACTGTGGACAGAGAAGGGGCACATGAAAAAGGACTGCCCTAAACCGCTTCAAGCCGTACCTCTCCGAGCCATCCAAGCACTAGCCGCAACAGCCTGCCTATGAACCAGCAGCAGTTTTCAGCAGCATGCACAGCAGCAACAGAATGCCGAGGGCATGGCGATATCAAACAGGGGCGGTCAGCGCAAAGGAAAAGGCAATCTAGCAGGTATGGGAAACTCCCACAACATCCCCATTAAGATACTGTTGATACTTGGTGCATCGCATTCTTTCATTGCTGGCTCGTGTGCCGATGACTTAGACATCAGACCTGTAAGAGCTGCACAATCTATGAGAGTAGCCACACCTTCAGGAGAGATCACTACTTCCACGCATGTTTGCTCTAACCTAGAACTAGAAATCGGAACTCATAAGGTTATAGCGAACAACTTAAGTGTTATGATAACTGTGGGACGTAGATATAATCCTAGGAATGGATTGGTTGTCAGAGAATTACGCCACAATTCTCTGCAACGAGAGAAAAATCTCTTTTCACGCCACTGGGTAAAGAATCCGACGAATTCCATGGAATTTCAATGGGTAGAGGTGTACCATTATATCAGCCCTTCAAGCCACGAAACTTATGAAATAGAAAGGTACCACAGCTATATCTTGTGTACCCTAGTCGGAGAGCCAGGAGCCGAGGAAGACCATCAGGACGGTAAAAGTCATGAATGAATACGAAGATGTTTTTCCAAAAGTGCTACCAGGATTTGCCACCAGATCGTCATGTGGGACTTCACAATCAACTTAGAACCAGGAGCCGCACCTAAGTCTAAAGCCCCCATATAGAATGGCACCGAAGGAACTGGAAGAGCTCAAATCCAGTTACAAAGAATTACTAGATCTTGGTTTTATCAGGCCAAGCGTCTCACCTTGGGGAGCACCCGTGCTTTTGTTAGGAAAAAGGACGGATCGATGAGAATGTGCATAGATTACCGAGAACTGAACAAGATCACGCTCAAGAACAAATATCTTTGCAAGGATCGAGGATCTTTGATCAGCTTAAGGGTGCAGGAGTCTTCTCCAAGATAGATTTGAGGTCAGGGTACCATCAGCTCAAGATCAAACCTGAAGATGTACCGAAGACCGCTTTTAGAACCCGATATGGCCATTACGAATTTCTAGTAATGCCATTTGGTTTAACCAATGCTCCAGCCGTATTCATGGACCTTATGAATAGAGTCTTCCACCCCTACTTGGACAAATTTGTTTTAGTATTCATCGACGACATCCTCGTTTACTCTAAGAATGAAAAGGAGCACTAGGAACATTACGGATAGTGTTGGAACACTAAGAACTGAGAAACTCTACGCCAAATTCAGTAAATGCGAATTTTGGCTGAAGGAAGTTATGTTCCTTGGGCACATAGTATCGGCAGAAGGAATAAGGTGGATCCAGCCAAAGTAGAAGCAGTGCACAACTGGAAGTCGCCAACGAGTCAGAATGAGATCAGAAGTTTCTTGGGATTAGCCGGTTATTACAGAAGGTTTATCGAGGATTCTCTACGATCGCTCGCCCGATGACGCACTACTCAGGAAGGATACCAAGTTTAAGTGGACGGATGAGTGTGAGAAGAGTTTCCAAACTCTTAAGGAGAAGTTAACCACAGCGCCAGTACTAGCACTTCCAGACGTAAACAAAGAGTATGTGGTATACACTGACGCATCGAAAAATGGATTAGGTTGTGTCTTGATGCAAGACGGACGAGTGATAGCTTATGCTTCACGACAACTTCGACCTCACGAAGTTGAGTACCCAACCCGATTTGGAACTCGCAGCCGTAGTGCATGCGTTAAAGATTTGGAGACACCATCTCTATGGTGTAAGAGTTGAGATATTCACTGATCAAAGAGCCTGAATTACTTTTTCGAGCAAAAAGAACTGAACATGAGACAAAGAAGATGGCTCGAATTAGTCAAAGATTATGACTGTGGAATTAACTACCATCCAGGAAGGCTAATGTGGTAGCAGACGCATTGAGTCGCAAGGCTCCAACGAATTAGGATGCCTTTTTGTAGAAGAAGAAAACTTAGTGCGAGAATTCGAGAAGATGGATATCACAGTGCTTGACACGCCAGCTACGATAACAAGTCAGATAGCAGCATTGGAAGCTACACCAGATTTGAGAGAAAGGATCATCAGTGCTCAGAGAAAGACGAGTCAATGGAAAAGTTACGAGTGAGGATAAGAATAGATAAGCCAGAAGGATATTCGGAAGCTCCAGACAATGCGATACTTTATGAACAGGATTTGTATTCCCGACAACGACAGCGATTTGAAGAACGAGATTTTGAGTGAGGCTCACGATACGCCTTACACAGCATACCCAGGAAGTACGAAGATGTACCAAGATTTGAGAAGAAACTTTTGGTGGAATGGAATGAAACGAGATGTTGCCTCGTTTGTAGAAAGATGCCTAGCATGCCAGCAAGTTAAGGCTTTACACCGACGACCGTATGGATTGCTACAACCGTTGGATGTCCCAGATTGGAAATGGGAAGGCATAGCTATGGACTTTGTACAGGCTTGCCTAAGTCAAGAAGAGGAAACACAACAATTTGGGTGATAATAGATAGGCTTACGAAGTCAGCTCATTTCTTGCCGATTAAGATTACATACGGATCAGAGAAACTAGCTCAATTATATGTCAGAGAGATTGTGCGTCTGCATGGAGTACCGAAGGTTATAATATCAGATAGAGATGCCAAATTCACCTCGAGATTTTGGATTATGATGCAGAAAGAGTTGGGAACAGAGCTTAATTTCAGTACAGCATTTCACCCACAGACAGATGGGCAATCAGAGAGCTATTCAGATTTTGGTCGATATGTTGAGAATAGTAGTTTTAGACCGAGGAGCGAATTGGGAAGAAATTCTACACTTAGTTGAATTCGCTTACAACAACAGCTATCAGGCTACGATAGGAATGGCGCCGTTTGAGGCTTTGTATGGGAGGAAATGTAGATCGCCACTATATTGGGATGACATAGGTGAAAGAAAGAACCTAGGCCCAGATGCGATTAATGAGATGATTGAGATAGTTCGGCAGATCCGAGATAGAATGAAAGAGGCCCAGAGCCGACAGAAATCTTATGCCGATGATCGTCGAACTAATCTTGAGTTTGAAATAGGAGACAAAGTTTTTCTTAAGATATCCCCGACCAAAGGAATCCTTAGGTTCGGAGTTAAGGGTAACTAAGACCCAGGTTTATAGGACCTTATGAAATCTCGAGAGAATAGGACCAGTCGCGTATAGATTGGCCTTACCGCCAAGTCTAGGAAGCGTTCATAACATTTTTCACGTTTCTCAGTTGAGAAAATATGTTTACGATCCTAAGCACATCATTAGTCAGCAAGACGTAGTTCTTGAATCTGACCTAAGCTATGAAGAGAAGCCGATATCGATTTGGATAGAAAAGTCCAAGAATTAAGAACCAAGTCGATACCGATAGTTAAAGTGCTGTGGAATCACCACGGGCAAGAAGAAGCCACGTGGGAACTCGAGGAGAAGATGAAGGAGCGATATCCTCATCTTTTTGCAGAAGGTAAGCAAATTTCGGGACGAAATTTTTCGTAAGGGGGTAGGATGTAATGCCCCGTAAATTCCTTACGTTCTTAAAATTTTAAAGTTAATTAAATAAATGGCTTTGCACGCCTAATTTACGATTTTAAATTCTAAGACTAACGGTCGAATCCGTTTCTGAAAATAAATTACGGAAGTCAGCTAGACGACTACTGTATGTAGGGTTACGCGTACGAAAAGTTTTTAGTTCGTGAACTCAGAACGGAAAACCGTCTGATTTTTACATTCACGAAATCGCGATACGAACTCGCCCGAGAAAGTTCGTTTTTATGATTTTCCGGACGAAACTCAGACTGTGTCGTCCCGAGTTTTTGTCAAAATAAATTTTGTAAATTTATTTTCCGATTAGGTTTCGTACGCTAAAATTTTAGGTCAAATCGGATCGCGACGATTTTGTGCCGAGCGACATTTTTCGTCGAACGTTTTCCGTAACGTCGGACCGCGCCGGAAAAGCGCGTATTCTTTTTCCCTCTCCTCACCCAACCGACATTACCCTCCTTTTTGCTAGATTTTTATGTTTTATATGTTTTAATTAAGAGACACCTATGCTAGTTACTATTTGAAACTTTACACCTAAGGGTTCTACTATTCCTACTTTACACCTTGCATCCTATCTCCTAACTTAACAAATTAAAATCAATTCCTTCCCTCCCAAACCTTCACATTTCGGCAGCCCCTCCCAATCCATCTCCTTCTTCATTTCTTCCATCCTCCATTGAAGAGAAGCTCCAAGAACAAGAAGAAAACACACAAGTCTCCACTCTTCCATTCAAACCTCATACTTTCTTCATTAATTCTTAAGGTAATTCCCTCCTCTAACTTCTATCCATCAATCTTCTCCTTCTTTTCATTTCTTCTTTTGGATCGAAAATTAGAACATTGGATTAGATGAATTGATCTTGGAATAATGAAATTGGATATGTTAGATAAGTTAATTAGGGTTTAAAATTGGGCAAAACCAAGAACCCTAATTTATTCTTTAATACCGAAAATTAGGGATAATTTGTAGGATTTTAGATTTCTTCAATTGATGATAGATTTATGCTTAAGAGATGTTTAATTAGTGGTTAGAACGAAGAGGAATCGAAAGCCCCATGTTTTTGTGAAATTCAATTAGGGTTTGAATGTTGAATTTAGGGGTTTATGCATGTTAGTTGGAAATTGATTTGCATTTGCTTAATTGATGATATAAGAGGTTGATTAGTTGATAAATGGTGTTAATTGGAGAAGAAAAACACCCTCTTATATATACTTGAAAACCGAAAATTATGGTAGAATTAGGGGTTTTCATGTGTTGATGTTAATTGATGATTTGTTGATGGAATTATGTTGCAAATGTTGTTAATGGATTATATAATTAAATTGAGAATTTTCTAAAACGATTTAACGTAACGTAAGAGACGAAGATCACCTTATAAGTTGAAATATAATGATGTTATGATATGATTGCATGCATGAAAGTGATTCACGTTAGACGTAGTTTAATGACGTAAAATTTGAACGGAATCGACAACTTTGAAAAATCGCGTAAGAGTCGAACACTTAGTCGTATCTAATAATCGAGAAGTCGGATGAGAATTCTATTTTGATATTATTGTCTATGATGGACTTGAGAACAACTTTCTAGTTGATGTCATAAGCTTTCGAGTTATTATAATATGAGCTATAGTTATAGTCGAGAACTATAATGCGAATTGCATAAATTGTTGGTTTAGTAATTGTTAGTTGAAATCCGACGTTTAGAACGTCGTGCTTTTGAGTGAGTTTTGAGAAGGAGTTCATCACGTACGGAAGTATGTGATGACTGCCTTAAGGGCCCAGTTTCCAAAAAAATTGAATTCGAGAACTTAGAACGAACCTAAGACATTATACGTCGAACCTATCGAGCAATTAGGGTTTTCGCGGCAGTTTTTGCGACCTTCGCCGGAAACTGTAATAACTTTTAGCTCGTTTATCGGATTTGCAATCCGTAAATTGGAGCGTAAACTAGACATCCCAATCTTTCCAGTGGTACAGGGCTCATCCCCTGTTTCCATATCCTCTGTTCTGGACAGCCACCAGAGTTACTGGATTGCGCAGTGAATTTTCAGTTTCTTGTCTTCTAAGTTGTTTAGTTCACAACGTAGTTTCTCTCGATCTTTTAAGCCGTGTTATCTATCGAATATCTCCCTACTGACCCTAGAGTCAAGTACAGGACCTTGAGTGATGAAAACCAATCGAGATCCTATCTCTTATTCGTTCATGTAAAGAAGTAGTTAAGTGAGAATTTCATAAGTCGTGAAATGAACTAAAACGTAAATCGCCTAAGTTGATTCTTTCCAACTTAGCTCCTTATAATCTTAAAGTCGTATTAAGTTACCGACTACCCTCTCTACTGACCCGAGAGTCGAGTATGAGACCTTCCGAGTTCTAACGAGATTTGAACGAGTCTCGTTCCCGTTTAAGTAAAACGAATCTAGTAAGCGTGCAAATGCCTAAAGAATGAAACGACTAAAACTTATTTCGATTCTTTTTGATCGATTATCTTTTATGACCCGTATTTAAGTATCATTAATTTACGATGAAGGAGGAAGCTAGCGGTAGAGACAGGACGGAAGATCCGAAGTTGGAAGCTAGTGCTTATAAGTTCTGTATTTACGAGGTGGGCTTTTATATACAAATAAAACGAGCAATGCTCGGAAAATCTTTCTTTATCGCTTTGATATCTGTGTTTTCAAAGTGATATTATGACATGAACTGTTTTATGTTTTATGTGAGTTCTCTTGTACCTATCTGAGTCAACATTCGTGTTTTCCAGATTTAGAGTTAATCTAACTAGATTAACTAACGATCGGCTCTGAGTTAGCTGCTAAGTGCTTTCCAGAGTTAGTGCACTTTGTAACCTGTGGTGTATGTGATATCTTGTTGAGGGGTACCAGCCACGGTGAATTAGAATTGGTCAAGATTTAACATAGCATACCTGAAAATACTCGACCGAGTAAATTGTGAAAATCAGTCAGAAAAAGTTTAGTAGACACGGGTCCCTTTTCAATAAAACCCCGATGTGCTACAATTATGAAATGCCATATTTATCTATACTTATGATTATGATTTCGGCATCGTGCCCACTAAGTACGTTTGTACTTAGCCCTACATTGCTTTCTAAATGTGCAGGTTGAAGCGACGGTGAGCGGCGACGGTTGATGTTGAGTTAAAGGATAGGATGCTTAGTTAGAACCCTTCCGCTGCAAAACTCTGAATATCTTTTGAGATGTACTTTTTGAACAATGCACTGTAGTTTAAGTCTGTAATTATGAACTTAGTTCCTACTGTGTACTTTTGTCGAGTAATCACTTGTGGTTAACTCTTTCTTATTTATAATTAAGTCTTGTTCATGGTTTATCGATGCCTTTCATGTATGTTTAGTCAGTTAGCCCCCTTCTTCCCCGCTTCTTTAATCCAACCCCAGTCGCACCTCGGCTTCTGCCGTCCCTCGGGATTTGGGGCTGTGACATAGAATGCAGAACTTAAGCTAATAAAAACCAAATTCGAACTCCCTTTATACAATGTGAAGTCGGCCATATATATAGGCGATGGAAATTAGGGTTAGGGAAGTTTTCTTGTTGAAAAAGGACTCCTTCCATGCATATCCGCCTTCTCTCTTACCCATGCAGCTGTGATTTACTTCCCTTGTATGGTAGATATCTTCTTTGATTAGGTTCGTCTAGGATAAGGAATGAAATCTTCGATCCTTATCCTCTTCCTTGGAAGAAAAGAAATCTGCTGCTGCTGCTGCTGCTGCTGCTGCTCCGACTCACATCTTGCCTTCTCTGTCTGCATCCTGTATTGCTTTCTATGTTTACCAAGATCCTGGCTCCTCCGGGTACTCTATCTGTTGGCTTCAAGGATATGGGGAGGTACTTCCTGACTTGTAGAATGTGTAGAACGTTGTTGCCCAACTACAAGCCTCCAACCCTATGCCCATTTGCATCGTATCGCCATCTCAGCATCTCAACAACAGATTTTTACCGAAATTGCCCAAGATCCGACCTGTTCTTCCCTGCACACCATCTCTCGACTTTGTTTCCTCTCAGACACACTTTGACTCGATAAAGACTACAAAGCACAAGAAAAATACAAGAAAAGATGGACACAAATATGGGTTCATCAGAGTAATAATTTACGATAAAGCAAAGTTTGTTTTTCCACAGCTCTCACGAACTAGACCCTATGCGTTATTTTCTCGCGGGTCTTCCCAATCCGAATCCTCTTCCAGATCCTCTTTCTCACTACTCTCGGCCACAACCGTCATTTGCTCACTATGGGTACGACTATCTTCCGGTGTAACCAGGGTAACACAAGGTGGTGTTTCATTGTCATCGCTCGGAGGCGACTCATCGCTACTACAAACGTATGGCCTAAGATAGGTTGATACGTCGGCGGAATCATCAAGCTCGGTCGGATACTTGAAAGGCAATGGCTGCAAGTCGTCACGAAATTCGAGGATAGGTTGAAGATAACCGTATCCTACTGTTGCTTCGTCGAGAAGCACGGGGGTCTTGGATGCCCTAGACGGGGAGTTGAAACACATCAAGCTCGTCATCAAAGTTAGAGAAGGCTCAGAATGGGTTGTAAGACCCATCGGGCTGCGTCTTTGCGGAACTCGATGAGGCTACGAACTCGGGAAGATATGCGCTCAAGTGATCACCGACGTATTCGGTGGATTCGAACGTCACGCTCAAGGGAGGATGGGGCTGAGGTGGTACGAGATACGGTAGGGTATCATTTTGAGGCTGACTTTCCGTGAACGGGCCAGGTGGTGGTGCTCGGTATTGGATGAATTGGTCGGCGATAGTTGAAATAAAATCGCTGCAATCACCGTACACGTACTCTCCGTCGTACTATCTACTGATGTGACTGGGTACTAGGGAGGCTGCCCACTCCTCCACTAACTCGGGAGGGCGTTAAAGAGATGCGTCATTCCCTCTAAAGCACTCACGTTAAAATATTGCACTACTAGCCAAAGTTTGGGCTAGAAGTTCGGCCAAAGTCTCAAGGAAATTCTTTCGTATGCACTCATACTCACGCATTAAGTCTCGGTTCTCTTCATCATCTTTGCTACACACTCGAATACATATTAAGCACATAAAATAGCAAGCAATTCAATAGAATTTTCCCCCAATCAAACATACTCTTTCTTTCTTGCCATAGAAGATTTCGATTCATTTGGTAATTCCATTTCTCATAAACGTTTGCATAAACGTTCCATCCTTCTAGATTCCACATTAAAGCACATATTAGTGATAAGGATTCTATAGCGACCTGGTTATTCAAGCTACTTATGAAGCTCTTTCACTCC